>JAQZBX010063175.1:0-16747 GCA_029593785.1 Cabassous unicinctus | reverse complement strand
CCCCTCACCGTTGTTTTTTGCCCTAGCTGTCTACTCTCTGTGTTCTTCTGTGTCTGCTTGTCTTCTCTTTAGATGGCACCAGGAACCGATCCTGGGACCTTCCAGAGTGGAGAGAGGCTCTCAATCTCTTGCACCACCTCAGCTCCCTGGTCTGCTGCGTCTCTTATTGTCTCTCTTCTGTGTTCTTTTTGTTGCGTCATCTTGCTGTGCCAGCTCTTCGCGCGGGCCAGCACCATTGCACGGGGCAGCTTGCCTTTCACTAGGAGGCCCTGGGAATCGAACCCTGGACCTTCTATATGGTAAACAGGAGACCAATCGCTTTAGCCACATCCGTTTCCCAAATTGGTGAGTTCTTATATGTTCCCCTGTTTGTGTCTGCATTTTCTGATTTTTCTTTTATGAACACGATACTTAAGTATATTAAGAAATAGGAAGAAACCACACTCAAAAATAGATACAGGGGAGCGGGTGTAGCTCAGTTGGCTGAGTGCCTGCTTCCCATGTATGAGGTATCAGGTTCAATCCCAGGTGCCTCCTAAAAAAACATAGGTAGAAAAGAGGAGTGTGGGTGGGCATTCACACAGACACCTGCTTAGGGGTCTTCATTTGAATCAGGGACAGGGAGTGAGAAATGAGATCTCCAGGCCACTCTGCATAGAAATCATTCGTATTTGTACTAGGTGGAGATTGGCCAGAGGATGAGACTAGAATAGGGGTTCAAGGAATCCAACAGGGGCCAAGGGAAGAATGGGTTACACATGGTCACCAAGGGCCTCTTGGGAGCCACTCTGCAGATCTGTGTGAGCCCTTGGGCCACCTTGAATACCCACCATCCACCTGGCTGAGTGTGGCCAACACCGTAGAGCAACAAGCTGCTTCAGCTCCTTACTCTCAAATTATAGTTGGTCCCCCAAAGCTTGCTGTTCTACTGAAATTAAAGAATAGAAGTGTTTTAAGAATAACAATGACAGGGCAATGGGGAAATCTCTTGATAAGTATTCATTCCACGGAGAAAGGAAGCAAGGTTGCTTTCATTTATATATATATACACACACACACACACATATTTTATTGAAGTATATCATTCAGACATGAACATATATAAACAATAAGTGTATAGTAAAAATTGTAAAAGTGCAAAACAAACATGCATAACATCATACAGGGCTCCCATACATCACCCCACCACCAACCCTGCATTGCTGTGAAACATTTGTTACAAACCATGCAAGAGCATCGTCAAAATTATACTACCAACTATAGTCCATATTTTATATTTGGTGTATTTTTCCTCCAACCTACCCAACTATTTTTTTAATATATTTTTATTACAGAGGTTGTGAACTTACAAAACAATCATGCACATGTGTACAATTCCCATACTACACCCTTTCACCAACACACCACACCGTGGTGGAATATTTGTTACAGCTTATGAGGTAATATCATCAGCCTATTACCACCTACCATGGTCCATAGCATACATTTGGCACATTTTTTCCATACCTTTCCATTATTAGCATGGTACATCTTTGCCATTGATGCAAGAATATTACAGTATCGCTGTTAACCACAGTCCATAGGTCACACCAACTGTATTTTTCCTATGCTTCTCCACATTCCCACCGCCCTGCAATAGTGATGAAGGACACTCTTGTATCTATGCCATCAAGGTTGCCATCTTTTTTAAAGCCTAGGTGGTGCTAGAATATTTCCAGGGTGTGGGTCGTTGAGGTCTAGCCTATCTCAGTCGCTCACATATTGGCCGTAAACTCAACAAACATTTATTTAGCACCTTTTTCTAGGTGTGAGGAACTATTGTAGGCTCTGAGACCACAAAGAAGAATCCAATTTTTCTCCAACAAGCAATTCTCCAGACCCTATTATAATGAATGCCCAAAAAATATACTCAAGGACATGGAGAAGTGTAAGATATGGTCCTTGTGATTGAGAAGCTTCCAGTGAAGTCTTGCTGTGATATTAGAAGAAGAATGAAATAGTGGGAGAAGTGCACTTTGGAGCCATGTAGATCTAGTTTCAAATATGAACTCTTCTCCTTGAAAGCTGTGGTCCTTGGACAAGTGAATCAGCTCTTTTTACTTGTTATTTCTCCTCTGTAAAGTGAGGGAAATAATCCCTCCCTCACACAGAGTTGTTGGGAGAACAAAATTAAATCATGTCTGTAAAGTCCAGGCACAAAATAGTCATTTACCAAGAAATTAATTCAATCCACAAGCATGTTCACTCATAGGCACTCAATGACTACTGTTAATAAAATGATCAGTATAGGAAACAAAATTACATTAAATGAGATGCTTGTAAAGCACATTGTAGTTTCCTCATCTGTAGATTAGATTTGATGACGACATGATAGGTGACGGGCTGGAATTGGGGAAGGAATTAGGAAGGAGCAAATGCTTCTTCCCTCCCCTCATGTGTTTGTTTGTTCCTGGGAAGGGCAGAGTTGATATTCAATCACAGAAAAGTATTTCTCTTGTCCTGGTATTCTGGATGTGTTATGTATTTTTCCATGGAATTATGTTGGCTTAATGCTAGCAGAAACATTCCAATAACTCATGTTAAAATAGGGAGCTCATGATACATGACGGTGAGGCTAGAACACCTCGACACATACCCAGTGTAGCAGCCCTCCTGTGAGCAGGTAAGTGGGGACATACCAGAAAATCCTGAAGTTGCAAGGTCCCTGCTTAGCAAGCTGCGTTGCTACTAGATTTGGATAAATATATGTAATTTCATGGTCCCTATCACCATCCCAGTAAGTAATCCCACTGGCACAGGGGAAAATCTGATATAACACAGTTGGCATGAGAATCAGAGCTGGAGCTGTCACCTAGCACTGGGCAGAGGTAGAAAGAAGCATGCTCTTCAGAGGTTGGGAAACTCTAAGCATGAAGGTGGCAAATGGGGAAGCTCAACCATCCATGCGTCATTGGTTAATGAAATGAAACGTTTTTCTTCTCTGTGCTCTCCAGGAAGCCTGGTGACTTATGAGAAAGGAGAGCATTCATAGCCTGCCTCGTCTCCACAGAGGTGCCAAGGATATCAGCAGGATATCTCCATGAAGAAAAGAAGTCAAGGAGGAGTGGAGTAGGAGGAAAGAGAGGGCGTGGGTGGCCACCAAGAATTAAGGAAAGAAAACGTTTCCCAATCTAGTTACCTTCTACTGCACGCATTGTTTGGGGCTGTTGGCATAACCAACCTGATCAAAGACGAAAAGGCGGAAATTTAAGGAGAGGTGATCAACAGTGTGTTGTTTTTCATCCCTCGATTCACATGTCACAGAGTTGCCTCGGCACTTCATAAATCATATTTTCCTTCTTATAGGAAGTATTTTCTCACAAGGCACTCAGGATTTACTTTTCAACAATATTCAAATAAGCACCCGGTGAGCATTTCTTGTCCAAATACTGTTGATTAAAAAAAATGCTTACTGTACATGGAGGCAAGTGGCAGAAAGAAACAGACTCCTGTTATTTTTAAAAGTAATGTACTTGCATGCAAAACATTTCAAGTGAAAAATCCTGAGCACTTTAATTACCCATTATAATAACAGTCGTTGATCCTTGGAGATGGAGCCGCGGTGTGTTATGGAAGAGAGCTCACGCAATTCTCGCAAAGATGGTTGCTCACATTGGCTCTTCATGAGACTGGGAGCTGACGTTTAAGCCTGACCCAACCCAGGGTTTGGAATCAGCTGTGGAGTTCGCCATGCAGTCACTACCGCAGGGGAGACCACCCAGCTTCATCCAAAATGGCCGACACAGCATGGACCATTGAAAACGTCCATCATGAATCATTCTACGCAACTGTGGGAGGAAATTGCTGCCACCTGCCAGCAACATCTATGGTTATCGCATACGTTTTAAATATGATTTGATTTTTACAAAACCATTTACCCATATCCACATCCCCTCCATCTTCCCATAGCTCCCTCTTTTTCATTTCAGTCTCAGCTCAAATGTCACCACCTCAGAGGGGTCTTCCTTGACCAGGCTAGTTATGGGAGCACATCTGACCTAGTCTCTCTTTATGACCTTGTTATATTTGCTTCATTGCAGTTTTTATTATTTGGGCTTAGTATTCAGAGAATTAAGAAATTGGGACAAGATCATGTGAAATGGAAGTCTGTTGTCATCCCTCCTTCCATTCCCCTTCCCACTCCCACATCCATCCCGACTCCAATGACACTGGATTAAATTTACCCATGGCTGGGAAGAGATAAAATCAGAAAGGAGGGAAAGAGGGATGAGTCTCCAGTAAATTCTGGAGAGAGACTCCCTCCCCCACAGTGAGTCCTGTTCCAGGGAGGCTACAGAAGATGGTAGAATGCCTCCTTAGATCTGTTAATTTGAGGATAGGACTATTCCTTGAGGAAGACTGAGAAGGCCACAGCTTTATGGGGAATCTCCCTATCCCAGCATGTTTGGGTAACCCACCAAAAAAGGACTTTATGGTGTGCCTAGACATGAAAAGGCCTAAAACAGCCCCTAAGCTGTCAGTAGGCCCCAGACAAAAGAAAGAAAGTCAAAGATCCCAGTCCCCATGGAGGCAGAGAATTGACCCAGGAAAAGCTGGTGAAACCAGAGGAGACAGAGTGACTTGCATGGATCCCTACCCAGAAACCATGCAACGTGGTTAGGGTCGGATGATCAAAGAACAGGAAGGTCAACTGAGCACTTCAGCAACCATGGACCAGAATGCTTCTCCCAGTTGTTGGATGCTTCCTAATGTCACTTGGAACTATGCTATCTAGGGAGAAAGAGGGAAAAGGAGAAAACCCTACAACTAAATATACAATGACTAAGATTTATTGGAGTGTATCTGGAGGTGATAATATTACATTTTTGGCCATGAGGTGGAAAAGGGGACTCAGGATAGTTATTAAGATCAATTATCAAAAAAAAAAGTTATAATTTTTGCACCCTTGTGTTTAGTGAAATTCCTACCCACTACACATCATAGATCTATGGATCTAGAGTTTTGTGGGATATGGGAAATGCTGCCACAGCACTTTCATACACATTCCTTCATTCAAAGCTAACACAACCCTATGTGTTAGCAAAACAAGAGCTAATGTTTCCAGATTCAAAAGATAAAAGAGTAGCTCAAGAACAAAGTACAAAAACAAAGAGTAACTTTCCTGACTAGACAGAAAGAAATGGCTCACACTCAGTAACATAATGCACTCACTAGTTTTCAGAATGCAAAAGGACTGAGATGAAAAAAGAAACAAGTAAAGAACAACCACGATATAGGCCATTTTATATCATCATATAACATGCAGAACTGTGTGAGAGAGAGGGTGGTCTACAATGTGAACTATGGTCCATGCTTAGTGGCAAAGCCCCAGGATGTATTCATCTATTGCAGGTGATGTGCCACACTAATGAAGGATGTTTATGTGGGAGGTTGTGGGAGGAGTGGGAGGTGGGGCATATGGGAATCCCTACAATTTTTGGGTAACATTTATGTAATCTAAGCATCTTTTAAAAAATAAAAAAAAAATTATTTAAAAAATTAAAAAAACATTTTGGAATGATTGAGTAAGAGATGAAATGAATAAAGAATTGATGATGGGCACACGAAAAAAACAAAAACAAAGAACAACCATGGCAGCAGTTAAATCATGGAGTCAATTATTTTCTTCTGTGTCTCCAACATTCCATGGTTGCCCTGTCTCAAGGTATACTATTTAGATTAGGTTAACCTGCTGCGACAAAGAAGCTCAAACATGTAATGGGTGGACATCGATAGACATTTCTTTCTTGCTCACTTAACAGGTCTGGGTAGGTGTTCAGGTCTATAGGGCCCCTCTCCTCCAGGCAGTCATGCAGGGATCCAGGCGCCTTCCATTTTGTGATTTTGGCATACCTTGAGTTCTCCAGACACAGCAGAGGATAAAAAAAGGATGGAAGAGGATGCCAGGGGAGGTT
Source organism: Cabassous unicinctus (assembly GCA_029593785.1). NCBI lineage: Eukaryota > Metazoa > Chordata > Mammalia > Cingulata > Chlamyphoridae > Cabassous > Cabassous unicinctus. The sequence continues at coordinate 10,793 of JAQZBX010063175.1, read as the reverse complement.
TCCTAGGTCAGACCCAGATGTAACTCATATCACCTTTACACACATTCTATCAGCTAGAACTCACTCATATGTTATAACCTAACTGCAAGGAGACTGGGAAATGTTGTATAGCTTCATGGCCTGGAAGAAAAGAGAGAATGAATTTTGTTGGATACCTAGAAGTTGAACTCTGCCTGAAACTTTCTAACCCAGTTCTTTATACCATTGATTCCTACTCGCTCTTTGTGTCTCAGCAGAACTTGTCACCTCCTCTCCAAGGCTAACCTGACCGCCCAGTTAAAAACAGTGCCCTCATCTCTCTTTCATTGTCATTATGTTACTTATCACTCCCCGAAACTATCTCATATATTTATGTGTTCATTGTCTGTCCCTTCTTACTTCCACCTCCCAACTGGACTGCAAGTTCCATAAGCACTGGCACCCTGTATCATTCACCAGGGAAAGTGACTGGCATGTTGGTCAGTAATTCCTGGTTGGATAAATATTAGAAAGTGGATATGAGCCAATATTGACACCCCAGCAGGGAATACCTAAGATTGCTTTGATTCATATATACAATAAGCACCCAAATGGGATTATTTGTAAAACAGAAATGTGATATCACATCTTCCCTTACAAGCCCATTAATAGCTCTGCTTGCCAGGTGGAGACGTAAAACGAGTCCAACTCTTAGCAGTGCCTATGATCTGGAGCCTTTGATAATCTGATCCCAGCTCAAACTTTAGTCATTCAACAATTGTTTATTGAATACCTACTTTGGGTTGAGCTAATGGCTTTGATGGGCTTGGTGGAAGATTCAGACAAGCAAAGAGACAACTACAAAACAGTTTGTTAAGTGCTCTGTTAGGGAAAACACACTTGCTATGGAACTCTACATAGGAAAGCCAATTTCATCTCCTGCCTCCCCCAGAAATTTGCCCTTCATTCCAGCTGTGCTCTTTCCATTGCTTGAAGCACCACTCTCCGTCACACATCTAAGATTCTGCAGTATGTTTTCCCTCCATCTGCAATTCCTTTCCTTCCCAAATGATCCTTCAAATTTCAGTTCAAATGTCCCCTCTTTTGGGAAGCCTTCCCTGATTGCCCATGGCAGTTATTTGTTTCATCCTCTCTGCCCTCACATGCCCTGACGTGACATATGAAATTTAAATATTTTCATGTTGTGTTAGAATTGTGCATTTGTATGTTGGCCTGATATTAGACTGTGAGTTCCTTTAGGACAGAGACGGAATCCTACTTAATCGTTTTAAGCACCTTGCGAGTGTCAGTTTTACACATGTTAGCATTTTAGACACAGCATGGGGCAAAGGAATGTAGAGCAAGCTTATCTTTTGATATTATTTCCTAGAAAATGTAAGTCAACTAATAAAAGAATATGTATATATATATATATATTTTTTTTTTTTTTAAATCACGGCCCATTTATTATGGACATTCATACAAATTCCCATGAATGCAGAAACCTAAAAATTCATTTTAAAATATAGATAATTGAAGGCATACTGATAAAGAATTTCTGTCTCATTAACATACTGTCAATAGAGTACTTATTGACTTTTATAGTTCAAACTTCATAGAATGTACAGATCTTCAGCACAAGTTTTTAGGCTAGCTTTTATATAGGAAAAAATTATACACAGCAAAAATTCATTACAACATTTAAAATTAAGGTGACATGCAGGAAAAAACTCTTAAGTTTCATTCTGAGTACATTTGATAAAAGGTCAGAATCATGAGAGCTGATTTGAAGAGCACTTTGAATGTCAACAACAAATATAACACAATATGAAGAAATTATGAACATAAATTTTGGGACCACAAGCAAAGCTCCCTCTGGCAATTTTTCATCCTAAAATTGCAATCAGATCCTCTGAATATTTGTCATTCTTTTACTGTTCAGGTGTCATTAGCTGCACCAAAATGTAAAGATTTAATAAACATTTTCTTTGCATTTTTGGAATTTTGCTTGAAATTGTGACTTCATCACCCAACTTGCCTTCACCAACAATTTTCACAACTAGCGACAAAAAGAAAATGACTTTGAATCCATCTTTCTTTATAATCTCTTTTCCCTTTGCCCCACTTTTCTAATTAATTCTGCATTTATTACATCTTGCTTTATTTTACGCGCCTCTGAAAGCTTCCATAAACAAGTAATCACTGAAACAAACACTTATTTGAAAGCAAAGAAAATATGCTACATAGATATTATGCTTTTCCTGCATACATAGCTAGTTTCAGGAAAGTAGGGCTTCTCCTACATGACTTTCAATCTGCCGCTCTCTACAATGGTACAACTGCCTCTGAAAGTGGTTTGGGGCCCAAAACCAGTAAGTAGGACAGAATAATAATAATAATAATAATAATAACAATATCTTGCTTTTGGAGAAAAACTTGAATTTGAGAAACATTTTCGTGCACATTGTCACATTTTAATATTGCAACAACCCTGTGCAGTTGACAGGGCAGGTGATATCTCCGTTTTCATTAACGTGGAAAGTATGTATCCAAGTCACTTGCCCAAGGGAAAATATCTAGAAAGTGGCAAATTTGAGAATCAAAGTGTCTTACGTGTCAGGCACTGCTTCCCTGAAGTTACAAAGGTGGATAAGGAATAGTCCCTTCCCTCAAAAAACTCACCATCTAGTAGAGGAGACAGCAAGTAAGTGCAAGAGTCTGAAAAAAGCTGGCCAGAGAGAAGTATAAGGGATGCCCAGAGAAAGAAGCAACGAACTCCTCACCAAAAGAGAAGTGTGAAAGGCTTTGTGATGTCATATTCAGGTTGATTTTTTGGAAGATGGGAAGACCATGCTCAGAGTAAGATACAGGGCAAGAGGTATGAGGAAGTGATTCCAAAGGAAGAAAACATCTGTGCAAAGGCACAGAGTTTAAAAAAAAAGAAGAAGAAGAAAGAACTGCAATATGTATGCACATGAGAGAGGGACAGGTAATGGGCTGGGGGAGTATGAAGGGTGGGGGCTAGATAATAAAGACCATTTTATACCGAGGAGTTTTGGTTTTCTCTTATGGGCAGCCAATGCAAAGCTACTGAAAGGTTTAATCTGGAGAAGACAAGATCAAACTTGAATTGGAAATATTTTGACAGAGATTTCTGAGGAAGGAGATTGGTGGCAAGAAGCCCATGGAAAAGGTGATTAGAACCTAAACTAAGCCAGGGAATAAGGGGAATAGATATGCTTGAGAGACTGTTCTACTGCAGGAAAATTAGGGTCTGATAATAATTTGGATATAGGTGATGAGTGTGACAAAGAAATCAGGATGGTCTCCAGGTTTTCTGTTCCTAAATGTTGCAGGATGGAAATACCTTTAATACAAGAAGAAATGAAACAGATGGAGCGGGGGAGTGGAGAAGAGGAATTGGAAAGATGAGGTAATACATTTAGTTGTGAACCATCCAAGTGTATTGAGCCTTTGGCATATTCAATGGAGGTGGTAGGGTTTGAGCCAGGGGCACAGGGGAATGGATGTGATCAGCCATAAAGAGAATATAGAGCAAGAGATAATAAATGGTAAAGGATCCTGGATACCACCTCCATCTAAGAGATGGGAAGAAAAAAAGGAAGCTGATGAATGGCAGAGAGGTAGAAAGAGGACAGGAGAAAGTGATGTCAATGAATGCAAGGGAGATTTTTGAGAAGGAAGGAAGAGGAAGAAGAGATGGTCAGCAGGATGAAATGGCAAAGAGAGGTTAAACAGACTTGGCAACTAGATTCGGCTGTGTCTTTGCCAACCTCTGTTTCCATGGAGTGATGGCGAGCCCGGAAGGCATTGTGGTGGTCTAGGAATGAATGTAAATGATTAGAGACAATGAGATCCTGGCTGTAAAAGAAAGGATGGACAGGGAATGCAATGCAGGATGAATCCGCTCTTGAAATTCTAACATAGGAGAGAGATGTCAGTACGCTTGCACTTTGAGGATAAGCAGCCAATAGCGATGGACAATGGCGAGAGACTGACGAACAAGGTTCTGATTGGAAACTTCACTGCTCCTCCCCCGCCCCCATCTTCTCTCTTTTCAACCCAAAAGCTAATCAAGCTCCACCTTCCACCGCCACTTGTCTAGTTCTGACTATGGAATGTTCCAGATGGCCCCTACTCAAGACCTAAAAAGCACTGTATTTGCAATGTTTTTGCCAAAAGAGAAATGATACAAGATGAGAAGATATCATCTAACCTTCAGATTTTGTGAGCTGTCTCTTTTTAATCTTCTACCCAGCCTACAATTAATTCTTAGAGCAACTTTTCCTCTAAGCCATTCAAATGGCGGGATTTGCACATTTTCTTAAAATAACTTTGCGTTGAAATTCAGTCTCGTCTTTCATCCAAAATAAACTTACACATTTTTAAAAAATGTTCTTACTTAATAGATCCCTTCTTCGATTTATGTCCCTGAATAAAAATTTTTTTACAACTTAACAAAGAAATATTTATTAGAAGAGAGACCACGTTCAGACACCTTTATAGGCTAGACAGGCTGGCACATAGTAGGACTCAAAAAATATTTGTTGATGAATGAAATGTCAACAGTAATTATGCAATGAATGAATAGTGTGTGTTTTGGCAAATGGATAAAATCAGGCTGAGAAAGAGGTGCTGTCAGTTACACACAGGTTGTCACAGAGCAGCAAATGAATTTTTTAAAAATATATTACCCAAGTTTTATATACTAAGCAATTTTTTAGCAAGACATGACTAAGGATTTACTTGCTGTAAACCAAACTGTCCTTTCACCAAGTGCTAATCAAACTGGTCTTTAATTTCAGAGTTTCACCTGTCAAAGCCTAAATTCAGGACTCTATAAACCAGCTCCTGCTTTACGAGGTCTGACAATTAATATTTTAAAATTGAGACATCAGAATAGACCCCACAACTTAGAAGGGTCATATGATAGTTTTTCCCTCTATTTCTCCTTAAAGATGTCATAAATAAAAAATGGACTGTAAACACCTAAAGTCTAAGAATATTACATTCTTCCCTCCGCAGCAAGTCAAGAATATTTGTAAACTGAGCAGCTAGCTTTGGCACTCTTGAAGCATAACTGTGAACACATCAGTAAGTCAACTAAAACATCCAAGATGAAACTAGCTCAAAACTGGAACCTGATGACATGAACAGAGCAGGCTCTGTTGATAAAAGCAAAAGATGTTCCATGAAACTATAACATTGTTTCCATTGAAGATTATGTGCATCTCTGAATTAAACATAGAAATAAGTCTCCAACTTGAATAAAGAAAACATTAAAAAAAAAAAGAAAAGAAAACATCAGGCAGATCTCTTGATATTTACATAAAAATGGCTCTTCTGTATAGAATTTATATATTTTATTGATATTCAATATGTTTAGTGAATTAATGCAGTAAAGCTAACTTCCATCACAAAACTTGGGAGAGTTTTGCTCAGGGCACTGGTACCAAGTGAAAATGTGCAGCTCAGTCTGGGGTCACAATACCAGGTTACCAGGGGGATCCCCAGAGAAGCCACCTTGATGTTTGCTAAAACATTGGTCCCTGGACCCCTTGTTAAGTATTTACTCAAGAAACAGATAGAAAAAAGTCCTGAAGTATTCAGGGTCTAGTTAAAAAAAAACAACTAAAATTGCACACAACTAGATTGACTGACCTGTATAAGTGTATGGAAGGGCAGATTGGATAAAATGGAAAATAAAAAGCTATTTAGAGAAGTAAAATCTTCAGTACATTAGAGGTATGTACAAGGATATTTATTGCAACATTGTTTGTAATATTAGAAAACTGGAAGCAAATGCCCATCTAGAGGAGAACAATTGAATAAAATTAGTTCATCTGCATCTCAGAGTATTATGCAGCCATGACAAAGAATTAATTGGAATATACCAATTGACTTAATGACATTTCCAGGAAATCCTGTTAATTGAGAAAAAGCAAGAATAGATAATATATATAATATCCTTCTTTTGCAAAACAAACAATAACAAAACTGCTATGTAAGCAAATGTATATACCAGTATCCCTTCTTCTTCAAATCCTCTTGTTTTTGAGTTCAGAAAGTAAGTTCAGGTACTAAGATTTCATATAGTGAAGTATACCTGCATATATATAAACAAATATATTTATATGTTTTTATATTTATAAATCAATATACAGCATGATGATAGTTCACAATTTTGTATTTATAAAAACATTTGTTTAAATACATGTTTTAATTTCCTAGGCTAAGCAAATACCATGAAATGGGTCAGGTTAGACAATGGGACTTTATACATTCACAGTTTTGAGACCGGAAAAAATGTCCAAATCAAGGCATCAACAAGACGATGCTTTCTCCCCAAGACTATGGCATTCTGGGGCTGGATGCTGGTGACCCTTGTCCCTTAACTTGTCACATGACAAGGAACATGGCAGCATCTGCTGGTTTCTTCCTTCTCTTCTGGGTTTAGTTGACTTCACCCTTTTGCTTCCATAGCTTTCTCTGTCTCTCTCTGAATTTCTCCAGTAATAGGATTAAGACCCATCCTGATAAGGCAGGTCACACCTTAACTGAAGTAACCTCATCAAAAGGTGCTATCTACAATGGATTCATACCCACAGGAATGGGTTAATTTTGAGAACATGTTTTTGTGAGATACAGACAGTTCCAAACCACCACAATAAATACAATACATTTTCTATGAAATTTTGAAAAAGGAGAAGTGAAACAGTTGAACTGTTTTAAATTTGTAGCACTTGCTTTCTGGTATTTTTATTCCTATCGAATAAACAGTATCTACACTTGTGTATTAAAGTGTTTGGAACTTTATGTGGATTGCATTGCCTTCATAATAACCTTCAGAAGGAGATGTAGGTGAGAAAAATAGGGTTTCTTGAGGTTAGGTCACTTGCTTCAGCTTACATGACTCATAATTAGCAAGCCATGATTTGTAGCCTGAGTCTGCCTAACTCCAAAACCCTTTTTACTACTCACAGGATCCCCTCGAAATCCTTGTTGTTTCCTATGCTACAAGGGCTCTCTGAAGAATCTGACAAAATCAAGCTCCAACAATGGAAGCATTCTTTGCAGCTGATTGCTTTGATTACTCCGGTTAGCACCCACCCACTGCTGAGTTCTAGGGGAGCAAATGAGGCCCTGGGATTGAGAAGGTCACAGGATTCCCAGCTCTCAGCAATTCCACAGCTGTGCAGCGGAGGCAACTGGTAAACCTTACACAGTGACAACAACCTGCCTCTCCTTTAAGTTGGAGAATTCCCAGAACTGAGCAACTGAACACAGGTTGTTTACTCAATATTTACTAGGTGTCAACTTTGCACACAGGGTAATCCCTAGCAGTGACAGGATATAGCGTCTTTGTACCTTTCTAGTCCTAGCACCTAGATTCCAAGTTTTATTAGACTGAGTCTTTGCAGAGAGTGCTGGCTTAAATAAATGTGGAAAAAGGAATATTGTATTAAAACACATGCAGTGGAAAGTAATCATGGGAGCACAGACTTCCTGGCAGCTACTAGCCAACAACCAGGCTAAGTGCAGAGTAAAGTATAATCAGGAAAATCAACCAAAACCATTTCATGTTGGAAGATAAAGCCAACTGGAAGCAACAGCCCTGACCCTTATACATTTGTCCTCAGAAAGTTCATGCAAGGATCTTGTACAGTTTTCCACAGCCAGGAATCTGCAGGACACTTGACCTACTGCTCCCTGCTGCTTACACTCATGTTCTAATTTACAGCATTTACAAATTTGGGTATAAAATTTGAGTATTCACTGTGTCACCTTCTGCAGCCTGGTCAACACACCCCACTGAGCATTCCCTTCTGGACATTTGATCCTCTTTCTTCAGAACTGTAGCTGCTAAAACAGATACCATACAATGAATTATCCTAATAACAGGAATTTATTGACACTCAGTTTCAGAGGCTAGAAGGTTTGCTTCCTGCTTGGGTTGGTATCTTCTGAACAGTTTTTAATCTTTGCAGTTCCTAGCTTTTCTGTCACATGGCAATGCACATGACGATGTCTTTGCATTTCTCCTCCATGTTCTGTCAACTTCCATCTTCTAACTGTTCTCCCAGGCTTCTCTATCTTTCTCTGCTGAATTGCATTCTGCTTATCAAGGACTCCAGTAATCTGGAATAAAGCCCAACCTGACTCAGTTAGGCCACACCTTAATGAAGTAACATCTTTAAGAGAGTCTATTTACAACAGATCCACACCCACAGGACCAGGGGTTGGGACATGAACATGTTTCGTATGGGGGACATGATTCAGTCCCCAAAAAGTATCTTCTGGCCTGGGCCTCTCTGTGGGTTCCCCCTAGAGCTCCTCTCCATTCTACCTTCAGCCCATAGCCCCCGTTTTTTAAAAGGTCTTGAATAAACTAAAATACAATCAATTATAGGGAATGAGCTAATGATACACAAAATTGATTAACCTTGACCATTGATTAAATATGGGAATAAAAGCCATTTCCTCCAAATATTTTATGATATAATAATTGCCTGTTTGTAAATGGCAAACATAAATAGAACTTAAATTGTTTCATCTTCATATCTTTTCAAGATACATAATCCACCATAAACTACAGGACTGCCTGCCTACAGATCCCAACACTTCTTGATGTAGATCACAGTAGAGGAAGTCAGGGAGTAAAATGGTTGACAGCCCAGACTCTGAAGCCAGTCTGGGATTTGTATCCAAATCTGAAACTCAGGAGCTGTGTGAACTTGGGCAAGTTACTTAAAATCTCCTTGCCTCAGAGAAAATACGACCTACCTCATAGGATTGTTGTAAGGATTGAATGAGATGATACCTATAAACACTTAGAAGCATCATCAGTTTACGGAAGCTGCTAATCGTATATTAACAGTAAACTGGCAATAGGGGAATTGAACCAAGAGTAGTCTCTGAAACTCATAGAAATCTCATTTCTATGACAGTTAAGGCATTTTCTTCCAAGAAGCAGAAAGATACCCTTTCATAAACCCTCTGCCCCCACCAAGTTAATCCAGTCCTTTGGAAACACTCCAAGTTTTGCTTCCCTTCCATGTAGCAGTCAGTCTTCCACACATCCATCTCTTGACTTCCACTTCTTTAAAGCCAGACTCAAACATCACAGCATCAATGATCCTTTTCTGAGCACTCCAGGCTCAAGGGGCCTCTTCTAACTCACATGGCTTTTTACCTTCCCCATCCATGCAGCCATCTCCTATGCTATGGTGTACAACGATTTATGAATAAGATTTTACCCCTCATACATGATTGTGACACCTTGAAACTTGTGCATTTTGGTTTTCTCATAATGTTTTGTTCAATAAATGTCTGAAATTGCCTCATTTATTAAATATACCATTCACGCCTACTAACACCCCATTGCAGTATACTGTATAAGCACTGAGGGTTAAAAGGAGAATTAAAAATATTAATCTGTGAGAAAAAAAATATATATATATATACTTTTACAAAATAACTGAAGTCTCACTGGAGCTTATTATCATTGCTTGTTTTGTTTCCACCTTGAAAATAATTACAAAATATGCTAAGAATTTGTGGCACATTATCCCATATTGTCCCTTGGCAGGCACAGAAGGAGACTGCAGAGGTAGATGAGTTCCACAAGTACCTATTTTCCCTCTTTGTCTAAAAGGAACACCACACATGCCTGTTCACCTGCTGCTGGCAGGTCTGTGCCAGTGTTTGGCCTCTGCTCACCTGTTCCTGCCTTGTGTCCTTCTAGCTTCAGCTTTTCTCCATTCCCCCACTTGATTTCTACCTGAAAAATGTGCTGTGTTTACTAAACATTTATTAGGCTGTTATATACCAAAAGTGCTTTAAAATCAGGATTTGTGACATCTCCAAGATGGCAAAGTAAGATGCTCCTAGGTTCTGTTCCCCTATAGAATCTTTAAACAGCTAGCAAAAATTGGTAGAACCATCTTTCTCAGAGCTCCAGAAAACAGTTGAAGAGCTGAAGTACCTGGGTGAGCACTGAATAAAGAAAAAAAGCTATTTAAAAACAGAAGGAAAACCACATGGAACCCTTGCTGGTCCTTTCCCCACTGCCTTCCTGGCTCAATGAGGAGCAAGCCTGTGCCCCCTGTGTGAGGCCTTGGTCCCAGTTCCAGAGGGAGCAGAGTGACCTTTATGTGCTTACTGTGGTGCATATGTCTGTACCAAGCAATCAGGTAGCAGCATAAAGGACTGAACCAGGAAAATTGTTTCTGGTTTGCTGTCCCAGAATTTTCCCTGCATGCAGAAGCAGCTAAATCAGTGCAATAAACAATCAAGTCGCAGCAGCCTGGGGCAAAGGATTACTGGATTTAAGACACAAAATAGAGCTCATGGGACCAAGAAGAAAGACTATTTCACAGGGAGAAGACAGGACATTCCGATCCCCATAAATAGGGAACATTCCTAAGATCATAAGCTCATGCCTAGAACAAGATGCATGCTCAGAAAAGATCTGAGAGCACCCGACAATTTTACATCAGGCTGTTCTTCAGGTACTTCAGGGATAAACTGAAGAAGAGCACCAGCCAACACAGAGCCAATCTACAAACACTGGGGAAGGTGTTTTCTGTTTGTTTGTATTAGTTCCTGGAATTCAAGGAAATATCTGTTATACCACTAACTGCATACCAACTTAAGGAACAGACACCTCACAGACTAAATTTCAGAGTTAACACATTAAAATATTAAAAAGTCCAGTGTGCAACAAAAGATTGCAAGGCATGCAAAGAAACAGAAAATAATGACCCATCCAAAGAAACAACATAAAACATCAGAAACCATCAATAAATAAAATC
>JAQZBX010063173.1:0-16950 GCA_029593785.1 Cabassous unicinctus | reverse complement strand
CCCCAGTGCCCAGTTTTGAGCAACCAGCAAGGCAATCCTAACAATCCAGGTCAAGCCAAAAATCAAAGAGCTGTGGTAACTCACAGCCTCCTGCGACTAAATCCCTATAAAAGAGAAAGAGATTGAGCATCTGAGTAAACTACATCTAACCAGATGCCTAAACACCAGCAAAAAATTACGAGCCATACTAAGAAAATAGAAGACATAGCCCAAGAAAAAGAATACATCAAAATCCCAGAAGAGATGCAGAATTTGAGAGAACTAATCAGCGAGATAAGCACAAATTTCCAAAATCAAACTAATGAGTTGAAAGACAATATAGTTAAAGAGATAAATGACACCAAGAAGACATTGAGTGAACACGAAGAAGAATTTGAAATACTGAACAGAAAAGTAGCAGAGCTCATGGAAATGAAAGACACAATAGGTGAGGTCAAAAACACATTTGAGGCATACAACAGCAGACTCGAAATGATAGAAGAAAGAATAAGTGATACCGAAGACAGAGCAGCTAAAATTGAAGAGAGAAAAGAACAGAGAGAGAAAAGGATGGAAAAAATAGAAAAGGTCTGGTAAACTCCCTGCAGACTCCTGCTCCACTTAGGCCATGTGCCCAGTCAGGTCTCAAGGGAAGTTTCACCTGCCACCCAGAACTTCCTCAGATGTGCCTAGCATGGGGATTGGCCCCTATCACCTCAGGAGAGGGAACCGGAAGTCTGAGCAGACTGACTTTATGTCCTTTGGGAGCTTATCCAGGAACCCCTTAGCCATTAACCCCTTTTATTTTATTTTATTTTATTTTTTTAAAGATTTATTTATCTTTATTTATTTATCCCCCCCTTGCTGCTTGTGCTGCTGTGTCCATTCGCTGCGTGTCTTCTCCGTGTCTGCTTATCTCCCCCTTGCTGTGAGGTCTTGCCGCATCAGCCCACGGCACCGTGTGAGCCGGCCTGCCCTCACATGGAGGCGCCGGGAAGCGAACCCGGGGCCTCTCTTATGGTAAACGGGTGCGCTATCCATTGCGCCACACCCGCTTCCTGCCGTGAGGTTGCTGCATCAGCCCACCGCACCGCTCAGGCCGGCGTGCCCTCACAAGGAGGCCTCGGGACGCGAACCCGGGCCTCCCATATGGTAAACGGGGGCTCTATCCACTGAGCCACACCCGCTTCCCCATTAACCCCTTTTAAAACACATCCAAAAGAGGACACAGACAGGCCTTAAAACTCACCAGTTTCTGGCAGGGGTCAGGGAGCAGGACTCACTTCTCTTTCTCCTGGCTGGCCTGCCAAATGAAGACGGGGAAACGTTGGATTCCTCTAAGTTCTTGGCTATGATGCATAAAAGAATTTATGAACATGCCTGTTTAGTTAGGTCAGTAAAAAGAATTTATTTGGGAAATGGGGGAAAGAACAGAGCTTGCTGAGAAATGGGAGAGAAAGACTGAAATACACACCAGGATTTGGTGTGGGCCACTCTAGGCAGAGAGAGCCAGCAGGTGATTTCTGATCTCCCCTATTGTTTGCCTAAAGATGCCTGCCATAATTTACTAACAGGAAATACACTCATGAATCTGACCTTGCCACCATAAATTACCATTTGTACAATTCCACGTATCAGAGGTTGATATGGATTTTCAGAAAGTCCGGCCCTAAAGCAAAAGACTTCTGTGGAGGAAATGCTAACTCAAGAGAATGAAACTAGAAATAATTTCAAAGGAATGATTGAACTTAATGAGAGAGATCTGACTGTCTTTAATTGTCTTAGTATTTTGTGTAATATACTTCATGTTCTTTATATTATTTTTATTATGGTCTCTAATCCTCACTTTAGCAAACCATACTTGTGCTAACTGGACTAAACACTCTCTCCAAAACAATCCTTAGTCAGTGGGCCATGCTTCTAATTGTCTCTTCTGGCATTTTCAACACCTACACCAAGAACTCCGTCCTTGACAATCCACCTGGAAGATATAATAGTGATAAATATCTATGCACCTAACCAGGGTGCTCCAAAATACATGAGACAAACTCTGGCAAAACTGAAGGGAGAAATAGACGTTTCTACAATAATTGTTGGAGACTTCAACACCCCACTCACATCATTAGATAGAACTAAACAGAAGATCAACAAGAAAACAGAGAATTTGAACAACATGATAACCAAGTTAGACCTAACAGACATATACAGAACACTACATCCAAACTCAGTGGGTTATACATTCTTCTTAAGTGCCCATGGATCTTTCTCCAGGATAGACCACATGTTAGGGCACAATACAGCTCTCAATAAATATAAAAAGATTGAAATTATACAAAGCACCTTCTCAGATCATAATGAATGAAACTGGAATTCAATAATAGACAGGAAAAATGTAAATTCACAAATGTGTGGAGGCTGAACAACCCACTCCTAAATAATCAGTGGGTCAAAAAAGAAATTGCAAGTGAAATCAGTAAATATATTGAGACAAATGAAAACTTATCAAAACTGATGGGATACAGTGAAGGCATTCTTGAGAGGGAAATTTATAGCCCTAAATGCCTATATTAAAAAAGAAGAAAGTGCTAAACTCAAAGATTTAACTGAACAACTAGAGAAACTAGAAAAAGAACAGCAAACCAATCCCAAAGCAAGCAGAAGGAAAGAATAAAGATTAGAGTGGAAATAAATGAAAATGAGAACAAAAAGACAATAGAGAAAATCAACAAAACCAAAAGCTGGTTCTTTGAGAAGATCAATAAAATTGACAAACCACTAGCTAGACTAACAAAGAAAACAGGAGAGAAGATGCAAATAAATACAATCAGAAATGAAAGGGGGGAAGTTACAAATGACCCCACAGAAATAAAAAGAATCATAAGAGGATATTATGAGAAACTATATGCCAACAAACTAGACAACCTAGATGAAATGGACAAATTCCTAGAAATGCACAACCAAACTATACTGATGCTACAAGAAATACAAGAATTCATCAACTCCTCCTTGATTGCCATATGTTCCAACTAATCACTCAAAGTTCATGGTGGAATATGGTCATTCTCAGATGATAGACTTTTATGGAGCTATATACTAAATTCCTTAGAATATTTCCCCTCATGGGTACACAGGAAAAATACACAATATTGTATTTCAGAGTCACAGAAATTCAGAATCATATAAAATTCCCTATATGCTAACATGGCAAGGGAGAGTATCCTGTGGTGTCAATATTTTATTTTATTTACTTATACTGTAAAATTCAGTGATTTCATCAAGTGGTGCAACCTTACCATAAATCAGTTTTAGAACATTTTCATCCCCTCAATAAGATTCTCCCACGCCCATAGAAAAATAATCCTGGTTCCCTGCCCATCCCTAGGCAGCCTATAATCTACTTTCTATTTCTATAAATTTACCTTTTCTAGAAATTACATATAAGTGGAATCATACAAGATATAGCCTTTTGTGTCTCACTTCTTTCACTTAGCATAATGTTTTTGAGATTCGTCCATGATGTAACATGTGTTAGTAGTCCATTACTTTTATTGCTGAATAGTATTCCATTTTATGGACATACATTTTGTCTATTCATTTGCCAGTTGATGGACATTTAGGTTCTTTCCAGATTTTTGACTATATGAATGATGCTATTCTGAACATTCATGGGCAAGTCTTCGTGTGGACATATATTTTCATTTCTCTTGAGAAGATATTTATAAGTTGAATTGCTGGCTTATGGGGCAGTTTTATGTTTAACTTCTTGAGAAACTGCCAAACTATTTCCCAAAGTGGCTGTACCAGTTTACATTCCCATCAGCAGCATGCAAGTGTTCCAAATTCTCTACATCCTTGCCAACATTTGTTGTCTCATTTTATAGCTGCTCTAGTGAGTGTTGAATGTTATCTTATTGTGGTTTTAATTTATATTTTCCTAATGACTAATTGTGTCAAGTACTTTTCGTGCAATTATTGGTCATTTGCATATCTTGTTTGGTGCAATGTCTTTATTCTTTTGCCTACTTATGATTGGTTTGTTTGTCTACTACGTTTTTAAGAGATCTCTGTGTACTATGGATGTATATTGGTTGAGATATAAGGAAACGTGTTTTATCTGGTATGATATGTATTTTGCAAATATTTTTTTCCAGCATTCTTTGTCTTTTCATTTCCTTAATGGTATCTTTTCTTTTTTTTTTTTTTTTTCAAAATTTCAAAGATACTTTATTCAAAATTCTCCATCTAGGAGAAAAGATATTTAACACTGTTCACAATGCTTTAATAACTAATTTCACTGTACAACTTGTATTATGTAAAACAGTACAATAAAACCAACAAAAGAAAATGATTCAGTCAGCACTTAAATAAGAATCTATTGTATAAAAGTATTAAGTAAATGATGATGCACTACAAGATGACATCTTTAAATTTTTTTATGACTTTGAGCTTTGTGCATCAGTCATCTAGTTCAGTATGTGTCTAAACTTCAAAATGTCTATACTTTTATTATTTGTGATAAGAAAGCTATTATGACTTCTCAGGACAGAATGTTTTCTTTTTTGTGAAATTTGGTGGGTGAGGGCAGGGGATTCTATTATTTTCATCCCTTTCTTACATTATTTCCACAGTTTCAAATAAAAATATTAATTTGTGTTTGTGTACAATATGTCACCACTGTTCTAGCACAGAATTATGTTAATCAGTTATTGTATAGCTAGCAAAATGATCTAAATACATTAAGGAAATAAACAGATCACATAGTTCTGCCAAAGTAGCACCTAGTGAAGTACCCCTTCAGCCAAGCTTCTCCTGCTATTCTTCATATGATGCAAAGAAACATGGCAACAAGTTAAAAAATATGGGCAGAAACATAAGGAATAAGACAAGAAACTGTTCTCCGTTCCTGAAAAGAGATCTTACTAGTTACTATATTCTGTTTTGCATTTTATAATCTTGGAGTTAAAATGATTGCCAAATCAGTTACAGGGTAAGATTACAAAAGAGGAAAATAAGATGCAAAATAAGACTGACCAGTGAAATGTGAACTTCTTCCAAGTAATTATATTTTCCAAGGGAAAAAAAGGCACAGGAGGTACACATTTCAATTTGGCTCAAAAGTAATGAACATTAATTTTAAAAGTTGACAATAACTAAAACACAAAGTCCAATTTCCTATATTTTCTTGGACAGAGTTCAACTATATTGGATAATTAGCAACAACAATAACTATAAAACAGATACTCTTACTGTGGTTCACCATTATCAGGGACTGTCCATACTGACTGACATTTCTACACAGACTGAATCCTAAGGACCAAGGATACAAAGTAGGATCTAGTGATTAATCTTGATTAACATTCAAGCTAATTTCCTTTTTGTGAAACTGAAAATGATTCAGATGCTCTAATTTTCACACTGCAAAAATAGAAGACACAAAAGACCACTAAAAGATGGAAAGTCAATCAGTATTATATCTGTAAAAACTAACTCAGATGTCACTTAGACATGTAAACCATGAATCATAAGTTTCAAAAAAACAGTATTTTGGTCAAGTTTATACCCTATTATCACTCTATCTTTAAAAGATAGCAATGTTTGTTTTATTTGTTTGTTTGCTTGTTTTTGTTTTTGTTTTTGTTTTCCAGGAGGCACCAGGAACCAAACCTGAGACCTCCCATGTGGGAAGCATGTATTCAACTGCTTGAGCCATATCTGCTCCCCAGAAGTGTTTGTTTTAACTGTAAACATAGGGCAGTTGTGGCTCAAATGGTTGGGTGTCTGTCTCCCATATGGAGGGACCTGGGTTCGATCCCTGGGACGTCCTGGTTAAAAAAAAAAAAAAAATTGTAAACATATGTCTGTATACCAAGAGAGTATATCTAGGCATCCATTTTAATGATGCACCTGACATTCTCTTACAGACTTCCTGTGCCAACTGTAGTGTAACTAACTTTAACTACAATTGCTGAGAAGGTCTCTGGGGGCATGACCAGAGGCAATGATGTTTCCCACACCACTGAACTGCTTCAGCAGCAATTGTGACAAACCATACTTAAGACACACATTTAAAAAGTCATTAGAACATCTCATTCTTGTACATTAGTGTAGGAAGGCCTCCCAAAGATAAATGAGTGTAGGCTTGATTTAATTTTTTTTCAGCTAGAGCCATTATTATGTTAAGATCGCCCTCTGCTGTTAATCAAGGTCTATTTTCAGGCTCCGAAGAGATTTAAAGGGCTTTTTGCCCTTCTGTGTATCATCTTCTATATATTTTATTAGTGTCAAGGCTTTTCTGTGAAGGACAAGTAGAAACTGTGCAAGAAAAGTACTCCTGAGAGAGAAACCTGGTTTCAAATGAAAGACCTGATCTAGAAAGGCTTTTACTAGAGTGTCTCTGTATAAGACAGTTTGAAAAATATTCACATCAAGAGTGAAACTTTCATCTGGATTGTATCTTGAGCCGTATCTTCTTCTGAGGCGGCTCTCCAGAAAACTGTCAGCTCTGATCTCATGTATCTACGTTGATTATAAATATGTTCATGACAGGGTGGCATCTGTTTGACGTATTGACGTCCACCTCTGTGTGTGTGGTGGGATAAGGAGTATACATGACCTGCTAGAAGGGCAGCACAAAGCTTCCAGTTGAATCCTTTAGCAACCCTTGTACAAAGAGTCCTGACTCATATTTAAATGATAGTTCTGCTTCACATAATCTGGAGCATTTTCTCTCTGCTGAAGTCAGAAAAGGGCATGATGTTTTCACTATCTTATTTACTTTCTCTGCACTGCTACCTGCTGCTACAGAACAGCCACAGGTTTGCAGGTGTGAGCTAATGGCATTGAGAAGGATGCCTTCATGACAACTGTCACCAATATCATCATCATTGAGTACCGTATCAGCGATAACTATTTCCTCAGGAACACTGTGTGATTTCATAGACGAAAGCAATTCCATTATAGGAATTACTTCCCTGGACTAATGCTCTGACCCTGATCTTCCATTCTCTCTGTGCCTTCTTTTTTATTATTATTATTATTTTAATTTTTTTATCAATTGTGTAATGATTAGGGAACTCATTTAAACAGATCTCCTGTGAATTATCCAGTTAGAAGTGAGATTATTCAAAAATGAAGGAATCAGAAAGAAGCATTTGGGGCTTTCTTATCATTTTTCTTCCAGTTAGGGTAGTTAACATTATTTCATTAACTATTAAGAAGAAAAACTAGTCTAAAATTTTTGTACAAAATGCAGTCCCTACGAACTGATTTTTTTTTTTTTTTTGAGTTTATTTTGTATCTGTGCCTTCTAAAATAATCTTCTGAACATTTTCTTGCCTTTCCTTATGCATCCATATCCTTCCTTTCTGGATAATGTGTGTTAATCTATCAACACACACTCTGTGAAGTAGGAGGTATATAATTGATAGTCCATATATACTATCACCATTCCAGTTTCCATCAAAGATTAATAAAACAATAATTATTCCTTTTTCTGACAAGACAAAAAACTTTACATCTATAGCCCCACTCTCTGCATTTTGAAGGATTTCCCCATTTAAGGTGTGGTTAGCGAGAGAAGTTATTTCTCCATCGCTGAGAAGCACTTGTTCTGTTTTTGGAGCCCAACTGTGCCTTACTCTAGGACCAAGAATGTTGTCCCAGTAAGCAAAGGTAGCTGCTAATAAAGCAATTCACCACTTAAAGCAATCTCTGCTTTGGCAACAGCTGGAGATGGTGGGAGATGGTGGCGGACAGAGAGTCTACATCACTGCATGCCAATTGTCTCATTTTCCAAATGCTTGAGATATCTTGTTCACACTCTGAGAATACTGCAAGTTTAATGGTATCTTTTCAAGTCCAAAGTTTGAAATCTTTAATTGAATTTCTATTTTGATAACATATATGAACATAAAATTTTCCACTTCAACCAATTTTAGGTATACAATTGAGTGGTGTGAATTACATTCATAAAGTTGAGCTACCATCAATACCATACATTCCCAAAATTTTTCTATCCTCCAAGCAAAAGTTTGAATTTTGATGATGTCCATTTTATCAATTTTTTCATTTATGGACTGTACTTTTGGTCCAAAACAGAAATAAGTGATAAATGGAAGCTTTAATCTAAGAAATATTTGCTTCACAACTCTGTGATGAAAATGAAAGCCCATGAGTGTAACCTTTAATGGATTATACAAAGAATGGGACTGTATAACACAGGGAATCCAGTGGTGGATGATGGAATGACAAAAATTATTTGAATATCAATGTAAGTATTTCTGGGCTCTCAGTTCTGTCCCATTGATCTATATGTCTATTCTTATACCACTGCTGTAGGTGGCCTTAATATAGAATCTTAATATAGAAAGTTATTAATACAATCTACAAGCTAATGACTTCTTGGAACTTGAGGATGACAACTATGAAAAATGGGATACAGACAAATGCTTTTATAAAGGGTTCAGAAATTGCACAAAAGGTCTTTGATAAAGTATGTTGGATTGAGACAATCTTAATCTTAACTTCCAGTGATTTTAATACATCTGTAAACAAGTCATATTTGTAAATATTACTACTGGCTCTGTAGAGAATATAACTTATCAATTGGCCTTGTTTGCAATCGTCAGGTCTGTGGATAAACATTCCAATTCTCCTCTCCTTCCAGGTACATGATAGGATTGGTCTCCTTGAAGATAGGCATGGCTATGACTTGTTTTAGGCAATGAAATAAATGACTGGTAGAACTTTTAACTCTGTCTGGAATTCATCAAGGTCCCTTTTCTTGTCTCAGGGAAGTGTATGACAAGATCGAGCCGCTATGAGCGTGGGACCCTGAGTGAGAAGAAAAATCTCCCTGACGATCCACATTAAATGTTATAAACTATACTTAACAAGGGATTGATGCCTAAAAACAACCTCCCAAATAACTGTTTTGAGGTCTGCTCTAGATCTAGGTTTAGGTTCTAGTCATAGCTCTTGCCAGAAACAAGCTCAGCCTCAGCTCCTCTGGTTAAGAGCCGGACGGGCTGGGGTAGAATCCCAGTTCTTATGGAGAGGGCAGCTGTAGCCAAGCTTCTTAATGTGTGTGTCTGTTCTGCATATGTAAAATGCAGATAACAGTACCTGTCGTAGTTTTCTAGGCTGCTGGAAGCACATACCATAAAATGGGTTGACTTTTTTTTTTTTTTACTGAAAACTAGTTTTATTTTAAAATTAAGTGCATAGCACTCATCTAATTCCATTGGTGTAGACTTTAGCACCATACTCACTGTTTGCAATTAATGTCAAAACACAGATACATTTTGGTTTGCAGTCTGTACTTGAGTAGTGTTTTATTTAGTGGACTTTGGTAAAGCCCTTTATATATATTGTTAATTGTTCACAGTACACATTTAATGATGGTCCAGTAATCTCAAAAACAAAAACAAAACTACCTTAAAGACTAATTAATAAATTAAACAAAACCCATAACAACTACCCCCCACCACCAAAAAACTAGCAATTATGAGATGCATTTATATTGAACCCTAATGATTTAAAATAGTTCTGATTCTCCAACCATCCCACCCTGTCCCGGGTATGCAGCAATAGTAATGGGTTGACTTTAATAATGGGAATTTATTAGCTTACAGCTTTGAGGCTGAGAAAAATGTTGAAATCAAGGCATAATCAAGGCAATGCTTTCTTCCTGCTGGCAATCCTGAATTCTTTTGCCACATGGCAAGGTACATGGCAGCATCTGCTGGTCTCTCCCTTTTCTTCCAGAATTCGTTGCTTTCAGCTTCTTGCTTCCATGGCTTTCTCTCTCTTTCTCTGAATCTCATTCTCTTATAAAGGACTTGAGTAAGAGGATTAAGACCCATCCTGAATGAGGTGGGGGACATCCTCACAGAAGTAGCCTGGTTAAAAGATCTTACTTACAATGGGTCCACACCCACAAGAATTGATTAACTTTAAGAACATGCTTTTCTGAGGTACATACAGATTAAACCCACCACACTAGCCATATAGGAATGAATATAAAGCATTTAGGAGTGCCCTTTGTGGGTATTAGCTTTAGTGGAATGCAGCTCTTGCCGGACCCCTTCCAGAACTCATTGCTTACTCCCATTCTCATCTCTTCTACTCTGGAGCTGAGAAGAAGGCAGGAGAGTCTACGCCGGGAGACTTGGGACCAATTTACATGGTAAAATCCTGGGACTGACTCTTAGATTAGAGCTATAGTGAAAAATGCAATTAAGAGCTATGAATGTATCTTAGGTAAGAAGGGTGGTTAAGTATATGGCTCAAGTTCACAACAAGTGTCATAACTGGGAATTGGCCTACTCTAACTGGCTTCAATCAACGAGATTTGAGAAGCAAAATAGTCACATGCCAATTCTCCACCCAAGTAACTCACAAGACATATGTGAAGTGTCTGTTTATTTAAACAGGTGTCAGAGGTCCCACCATGGAGGAAGAACTGAGGAGCTAGGAGCTGTAGGGCTGAACAGGGCTGGGATGTCCTGGTATCAGAAGGTAGAAGGAACTCAGCTGAGCAGCCAGAGCATCATCAGGGACAAGGTGAACAGGAGAGGCACCATCCTTTGGGACCCAGACCCACTCAAGGTCTCAGCATAGAAACTGACCACCTGCTCACTGGTTCTCATGGGAATGGTCAAACCACATGTGGATGCAGTGACCACTCCCTTGGCTGTAGTTGCTGACCTTGTAGGAGTGACTCCAGACCTCACTGCACAGGGCAGTAGGTGTGGGGAAGTAGAAATGGAAGGGCTGGCAGGTAGCTTTCACTGGGCATTGGTTATACACTATAAGGAAGATGAAGACGAGGTATTGGACCCAGAACTGTCAATTGCTCCACCAGCCACCCAACCCCAAATCTTCATTACCCATTCCACACCCTCACACTTCCACCTTCACTCCACTTCCAACCATTCACCCTAGCCCTCATCGGAGGTCCAGTTCCAGCCCTTGTGCCAGTTGCTCTTGCAGGTGTAGGAGGTGTGGCAGTCCTCCCACCAGCCCTCACAGTCCTCTTTGCACAGGGGCATGTTCAGGATTTGCTGTTTGCACCAGCTGTGGTCCACCTGGGGAATGATGGTTGAGAAGAAGGGCTTAAGCTTAAGAATCTCAACAGTGAGGCCTACAAAGAACTAGAACTGGGGGAAAGATGCATGGAAAGCTCCTCTGCTGGGTCAGAGGTGCAGAGGAGGACACTCGTAACTTCTGGATCCAGACCCCAAATTGGGGGAGCACTCATAGAAGTCAAGTGTCCTGGATGAAGTGCTGTTTGCAGGCAGGTGCCATCCCTCCACAGTGGTCCCAGCTGAATCTGTACAGGTAGGAGACATCCTTACAGGCTTCATGGCTGGTGTTGTGGGAGCAGCAGGATTTCTTCTTCCAGGAATGACACTGAATGGGGGAAGATAAAGGAACTAACTCCCATGCCCACCACAGCCAGAATATTCCCACAGGCAGCCTCTCCCCATTTCATCCTTGGTACCCCAACTCAAGGTCTTTCAGGGAAGTTCTTGCTGTTAGGACCCTCTTTGGGGGAGAGGACTCTTGAAGACAGTGGGAGCCCAGGAGGGAGCCTCTGCTCAGAGGTACAGTCATTAAAAAATTCATTAATTCAATTCATTCATTCCTACTTCCACTAAGCCAGGTACTCTTCTAGGAACTAGGTACTCTTATCCCTGGAATACTCAGACCCAAGCACCTCCATTGACTGACTCATGGGCTGTTGCCAATGGCTGAGCAGTCAGGTTAGTTTGTGGAGGGAGCACTATTGGAGAAATGAAGTTCCTGAGTGTGGGGAATGGACCTTTGGAAACAATTGGCAGCTTGGAAAGACACCATCTATGTTACTCACGTTGATGCACATGTCAAGAGTCCACATCATGATGTGCATTCCTGGAATGACCTAGCTGAAAAAGGATGCACCAAACTGTTTTTCACACTAGATGAGGCTGGAGATCCTCCTTGAGAAGACAGAGGATGAGCACTGCCTGGAGGATGAGGACAATGAATTTGCCTTCGGTAACATCTGTGAAATAGCTGCATTTCCATGAATGCTTCTGCTGGTGGGTGAATTCACCACAGAACTGGAAATGGAAATTTCAACACCATGAAATTATGAGCCCAGGAACACGACATACTCTTTTGTTAAAAAGAGGCCCAATCTGCCATTTACTTATGTGAGAGATGTCAAGTACAAGCCATAGCCCAGAAAGGGCATTTATGAGCTATTCCAAGAGGGGCCAGGCCAGGCCACTCGTGGCAAGTGGTAGACATCCCAAGGTATGTCTTATGTCTCAGTTGGTTAGATACCTATTCAGGCTAGGGCCTTGCCTTTCCAGTTTGTTGTGCAGATGTAGTACATGCAAGGGATACCTGGGTAAAGCAGCTTTACCCTTCAGGTACCCAGGTGACAACTCCTCTGACCAAGGACCCCACTTGACTGCACAGTCCACTCAACAATGGGTCCAGACTCACAGAAATAGATGGACCTGCCATGTCACCCACCACCCACAGGAAACCAGCATTGTGGAGAACTTTAATGGCCATCTGAAAAAGGAGCTTTGACATCAACCCCTGACAACTGTTACTGGATGAACTGTCACCTTACTTGAGCCCTCTGGAAGCTAAACTCAGCAGTTATCCAAAAGGGAAACATGACCTTTTCCTTCTTTCTAGCACAGCAAGGGGACAAGGGTGGGTGAGGAACCCTGGCTTTGCTGCATTTCTGCCCTTACCACCAAAAGGATGATGAGTGGGCCTGAAAGGGGGACCAAGGACATACCCATGGACCTGACACTGCTTGTAGGAAGAAAGTGGGTGACATGTACCCCTGGTTGATCCACCAGTCCCTTTGGGAAAGGTCAATGGACACCTTTAAAGAGTCCCCATAACCGCCATCTATCAGTATGTATGGATGTGGGCTGGAGGATATGGGTAAGGTACTCAGGTCAATAGAAAAGGTGTGAAGTTATAGCTAAGGACAAGGGGCAGACAACCTGGGTGGCCTTAGAAAGAAAAAATAAGTTACTGCAAATTGGCTGAGAAATATGTCTCCCACAGTATGTCACCATATGTGACCCAGCATCAACCTGGAAGGAAAACACCTTTGTCCAGCTGACCCAGGATCTCATGGCAACAGAGAATCTGACCGACTACTAGATCTGCCAACTGATGCCTCAATCCCTCTCTCCTTTTTGCCAAGCCCAGACTGACACTCAAGAAGCTGATATTCCCTGTCTCATGTGTGAAACACCAGGAAGTCCTTCATTTATGCACTGTGACAAAGTTAATGGCGCAGCCTTTGGCTCTGCACTCTTTTCCACACCAATGCACAACGTGTCAGGATGCAACAACTCCCAATGTAATGAAACTGGCAAATGGCTCAGTCATCTTTCCAATTTAGTCACCAATAAACACATGATGCATGATCTGTCAGCCACCTTGGCTAAGCAGAAATCATTAGACATTCCAGCCAAAATAGTGTTTAATCCCTCCTAGCCTAACAGGGAGGCATATGTGCTATTGCTAATACCTCTAATACCACCAGCTATACATGATTAATACCTCAGGGGAGGTGTAAGGGATGACTAAAATCCAACAGCAAGCCCACTGCCTGCAAAGTGTACAGATTCACTGAGGGACCTCTTCAGCTGGCTCCCAGGGGCGTAGGGGAACATGGATGCAAGCATTATTTCAGACAAGCCTGATCTCCCTGCCTGGAGTGATGATCTGCATAGGTGAAACCCTCCTAATGTGCTGCAGCCACTGGTGTTTCCAAACTTTACTGCCAACATTGTTGAAAGCCACAGGCCAAGAGGCTGGACCCATCTCTGCCTTCATGTCCAAGGAGGGAGGTAGGTTTATATTCTGGAAGATGATGCCAAAAAACTGGCTAGACCTGGATGAGAGGCTGATTGGTGACTGCTGGGGAAGTCACTGACTCTCTCAGCAGCCATCTCCCAGCCCTTGCTTAACCCCGCCTCCTCTTTTTTATGTGAGGATATTTCAGTCTGTTTCCAGTCCACAACCCCAGGGGAGATGTTGAGTCTGATGAAAAGGCCTGACCACAACTTAAATCCAGAAACTGGAACAAGCAGACCAGAGGCTTATCAGGATAGGAATTCTCAATGGCAGGGCCCCTCCCTCTCTGGGGTGGATAAATACTCAACCCTCACACAGCACAAATTTGCCTCTGTCCTCCAACATGAAGTGGGGCGAACTGAGCTGCCATCTGCCAACCCTGGCCCGAGCAGTTGGCTTCCCCTAAGACCAGCCAAGCAGAGATCTCTTCCCCTGCTCTTTGGACCCTTTGTGCTGTGTAGGTAATAAAGTGGTCATTTGCAGAACATTCTGTTGTGCCCTGAGCCTGTGTTCCCACAGCAACACCAGGTGGCAACTCGCTCCATGTTAGTGGCCTCCTCAGGCAGCCTCTCAGCCTCCACCTTCCTCCTGTCAGCAATACCCACACAGAGGATTTCGGCACTTCCAACTCCTCCTTTGTTTTCCTGAGTCAGCTCTTCTCCATCCCAGAGACCCCTCAACCCACCTGGACATGCAACGCGTTCTCGGGGCTTGGCTTTTCCTTGTGGTGCTTGGCGTCCATGCACACGTTGAGAAGTCCAGTCCTGTCCTGCATAGTCTTGGGCTGGGCACCCCTTACTGTGAGCACCGACACCAGAAGGAGCAGCAGCCGTGTTGTCATCAGTGTGGTCATGTCTGTCCCTGGAGGAAGAGCTGTGGTTAGTGGCACCAAGGCAAAAGCGAGGCTTCCAGGTATGGGAACAGCTCCAGGTAGGTGGAGCCTGCACAGTGAAGCCTGGAGCAGGTCCCACCCCATCCAGGCTCAGTGAGGCTCCTTGAGGCTAGGTGCAGGGTCAGGAAAGTTAGCAGGGGTCTCCCTGCCCTCTTCCCTGAGACTTCCCTCTCTGTGTGGGAGGTAGGTAATGCCCTGCCGATAGAACCTGTGCAGACCCCTCCAGGAGAAGAGGCTCAGCCTCCAATCCAATGTCCTGGCAAGGATTTCTATTCTTGCTGAGACAGCCCCTTACTGGAGCCTCACTCACTTTCCCAGATAGTCTTCAGGATTGAATGATGCAACTAAGGAATGGGTTTTGGGCAAGGACAGAAATAACAAGGAGATTGCTGTAGGTCCACATCCATTATTTGAAATCCTTGGAGGTAAATGTTTTAGGGTTAAATTTTTTAAGACTAATTAAAATGCAGTATAAAAAAAGGGAATAAGATTTACATGCATCCAATAATTGTGCACACATTCTGTAGTGAAATATGTACGCTATGGGATAAATCAGCCAGAAAACAATTTAAATAAAGCCAATCAGTTATCGCTAACTCCCTACTCTCACACCCTCTAACTTCCTCATTGTTAAGCAAGGACTGTGTTAACAATTTTAGGAAACATAATCTGCATCAACCAATGAAAATTTCCTCGCAGTGTACGCCCTTGTTCTGTCTCTAAAACCCAGTTGTTTTCTTTGCTCAGGGCAACTCCTCTCTACCTTGAGGCAATTGGAAACTACCCAATTCAAAAATTGTTTCAATAAGACTCTCTGAGATCTAACTAAATTTTGCTCACATTTTTTTTTTTAAGTGAAAAGAATTCTTTAAGAGTCGCATCTTCATGGGATACAGCGAAGGCAGTCTTGAAAGGGAAATTTATAGCTCTAATTGCCTATGTTAAAAAAAGAAGAAAGAGCTAAACTCAAAGATTTAAGTGAACAACTAGAGAAACTAGAAAAGAACAGCAAACCAATCCCAAAGCAAGCAGAAGGAAAGAAATAATAAATATTGGAGCAGAAATAAATAAAAATGAGAATAAAAAGCAATAAAGAAAATCTACAACCAAAAGCTGGTTCTTTGAGAAGATCAATAAAATTGACAAACCCCTAGCTAGACTAACAAAACAAGAGAGAAGATGCAAATAAATACAATCAGAAATGAAAGGGGGAAGTTACAAATGACACACAGAAATAAAAAGAATCATAAGAGGATATTATGAGAAATTATATGCCAACAAACTAGACAACCTAGATGAAATGGACAAATTCCTAGAAATGCACAACCAAACTTACACTGATGCTACAAGAAATACAAGAACTTAACAAAGCAATCACATTTGAGTAGATTGAATTCATCATCAAAAATCTCCCAGCAAAGTGAAGTCCAGGACAAGATGGTTTCACCGGTGAATTCTACCAAGGCTTTAGAAAAGAATTATCACCAATCCCATTTAAACTATTCCAAAAAATTGAAGAGGAGGGAAAATTACCCAACACATTTTATGAAGCCAACATCACCCTAATACCAAAGACAGATAAAGATTCTACAAGAAAAGAAAATTACAGGCCAATCTCTCTAATGAACATAGATGCAAAAATCCTCAACAAAATACTTGCAAATTGAATCCAACAGCATATCAAAAGACTTATATATCACGTGCAAGTGGGACTTATTCCTGGTATGCAAGGCTGGTTCAACATAAGAAAATCAATCAATGTAATACACCACATTAACAAATTGAAGGAAAGAAAACACACGATCATATCAATTAATTCAGAAAAGGCATTCAACAAGATCCAGCATCCTTTTTTGATAAAAACATTTCAAAAGATAGGAATAGAAGGGAAATTCCTCAATATGATAAAAGGCATATATGAAAAACCCACAGCCAACATCATACTCAATGGGGAAAGGTTGAAAGCTTTCCCTGCAAGATAGGGAAGAAAACAAGGATGCCGGGAAGCGGGTGTGGCTCAGTGGATAGAGCCCCCGTTTACCATATGGGAGGCCCGGGTTCGCGCCCCGAGGCCTCCTTGTGAGGGCACGCCGGCCTGAGTGGTGCGGTGGGCTGATGCAGCAACCTCACGGCAGGAAGCGGCTGTGGCGCAATGGATAGCGCACCCGTTTACCATATGAGAGGCCCCGGGTTCGCTT
>JAQZBX010063172.1:0-16758 GCA_029593785.1 Cabassous unicinctus | reverse complement strand
TTTTTTTTTTTTACAATATGTATCACGTATTAATGTCTTTGCAATAAAAAAATACTTGTCTTTTTTTATATTTATAAATCTATGTAACCACACACACATTTTTGAACATGTCACAAAGTTACCATAGAAATATTTTCCTGTGGAATACTTTTTGCAAAAAGTAGATCTTGCTAGACTTATCTGCAGGAGAACTTGGGAGAATTTGAAAACTGGAAGATATATGATGACAGCAAATAGACAAAGCAAACTGTAGGCAGACATAAAACGCTTGCCTTGGTTGTGAGAGTGGAGCAAAAAATGTGTGTGCAAGATGTTATAACAAATAGATGTACCCAAAAGGCAATTAAAGTAAATTGACCTGTGAGTAAAATAGAGGTAGTGGGAAAATCAAAGATGTCTGAAGGAAATAGTGAGAGAATAAGTTATAAATTCATTGTGAGAGAGAAAGAGAGAGGGAGAGAGACTGAAAGAGGAAAAATTCCAAAATAATCAGCAATGCTGATAAAAATGCCATAAGTCACTTAGAGAATTTCTGTGATTGGTTTGTATAATATTCATATATAATACACTCTATTAACATATCCATGGCAAGCATGGTATCGTGTTTTGTTCAGTCATAAACTAATTGTGTATAATAAGTAAATTTGGTAGTTGCAGAGAGCTATGGGCTCAGCTACTTAATACAGAACAAAAAGAAAATTATATAATGAGCTCTCTTTGTACTTGGTACTTTGCTTCTTTTCATGCCTTATTTCATGCAAATAGGGAGGAGGCAGATTAGTCCTTGTCCTGAAGACATATAGCTCTTAGTGATAGACTAGCTAATATAACACAGATCTCTAATTTTAAGGTCTTTGAGGTTTATGTTACTTCTGCAGTGACTCCCAAAACATATCGGATTGTAACTAGGTCAACATCTGATGAAAAAAATGCTTGGATGGAGAATAGAAAATTAAAGAACATTTATCAAAATGTTTAAATAGGTCATTATTTATAAAGTGTTTTACTCCCTTAAAAAAAATCTAATAAACACTTGCTAAAATGAATTGTTCATAATAGAGTACTTGCTTCTAAATATGATAAAACATGCTTGAGATAATTTCCAAAAATTTTGTCTCAGAAAAATTTACAATTTTAATTTAATTTTCTATTAACTGTTACTAAATTTTACAAAAGTACTTTACTATATATAAATATGGACTATTGCATTTAAAATTATTTTAAATTCATATAGACATGCATTACTGTAGTATAACAATGTGTGGATCTTTATTTTTGCATTTGTTCTTAATGCATTTTTATAAACATGAAATTAGATATTAGTCAAAATTATTTGTTTTTGAATTAACTAAAGTAGAAATGATATGGTGCTTTTAATACTTTCAATCATTCAATCAACATTCAATAAAAATTTAACGTTTTCACTTACATAAATGCAAGGTAAATGCTAGTATATTTAAAAGCTTATTGGTCAATATTAAAATCCATTTTACAAGCAATTTGAAAAATAATTACACAGTAATGGATGTCATCATTTTTTTGTGGAGTGTGCCTCTTAACAAAGTTTTAAAATAGGTAGTTTTTTCTTGTTTTCATTCCCACTCATTTTGCTATTTACTCCTTTTGCCTCCTTTTCGTGCTCAGTTCAAAAAGTGCTCTCTTGCTGCTCTAATGCCTCCTGTCAACAAAATAATTTATTACACATTGAATTGCTGTTTATTCTTCTATTCTTCTCAAGAATATTTCTACATTAAAACCTTCCCCTCAGTGAGCATGGTGTAATTTAGAGTAAAAAAAAAAAAACAAAGAAAACTTCTAAATGGCAAAATTGAAGCTATCAGGATTAGACTATTGGAAAATAATTTTTAGATAGATTCCAGGCGTCCCAATTTCTTTTAGATTAATAGATGCAGGGGACCACCAGATCTGCCAGAGTTTATAGTAGTGTTTTTTATGGATTTGGGAGGAAATTGAACCTAAAGTCAAATCAAATCACCCTTAAAGTGGCCTGATCCTTACTTTGAAGTGTTTGGAAGTTCCTACCTGCTTGAAATTTCCATTCATAGTAGATATACATCATTGCCCTTGATTATCTCTTCTAAATTCTTTGATTAGAATTACTCCTCAAGGTTAAATCACCAATAGATATACCCAAGTAGTCGTTAACAGCTTCTGAAAACAAGGAAATAAGGAAAAACTGCAATCTGCTTGCTCATGGTAGAGGAATTGTGCCAGAACCTTGCTGAATAATTGCCTGGCTAGTGAGGATATGGACACAAATATTCCTCAAATATCTCTCTGTAAGTGCCCTTAAGACTAATTTACATCTGGCAGACAGCCTTAATGTGGACTGCTTAATTAGAAATCTAATTTCTTCTTCTTATGTATGTTTCTACATACAAGTCATAGTAATGATCTAAAGCAATTAATGTGAAACTGTACTGCAGAGACACTCATTAAATACTTGAAAACCATGTACAAAATTTTCACAGAGGTCAGAATGATTAAAAGAGTAAGTAGAGGTTCATTGACAGAGTTAATATCATTTTTTTAGGATGAAAGTTTAAAGTGCTATGTAAGAAAGTGGTCATTTGAGTGTGATGCTAACTTCAGAAGACATCCCCTTCAGAGTTCTGGCAGAACGCCTAGTATTTCAGAAGATGTTTAGCTTTATTCAAACTTTGAAGGGAAAAAATAGAAGAGTTCTTTATTTTCTCAACTGTGCTTCTTAACTATGGTTATTATCTTAAGAATGATTTACTCTTATCACAGAATATATTTTAGCAACAAATTGATTGATCTGAAGAGATTTTCTTTCTATCTTAATTCAAGGTGGCATATTCATTGGTTGTACAATCATTCAAAAATCAATTCAGGAGACTATTCAGAACTTATGTTTAATGCCTAGTATATCAGTCAGTGAAAGGGATGCTGATGCAAAATACCAGAAATCTGTTGGCTTTTATAAAGGGTATTTATTCAGGGTAGACACTTAAAGTTACCAGACCATAAAGCATAAGTTACTTCCTTCACCAAAGTTTATTGCCACATGTTGGAGCAAGAAGGCTGCTGATGTCTGTGAGGGCTCAGGCTTCCTGGGTTCCTCTCTTCCTGGAGCTTGTTTGTCTCAAGGCTCAGCTGATCTGCTCTCTCCACAAGGCTAGGCTGTAGACTATCAGGCAGCCAACTCTGTCTCTCTCCCCGGGGTTCAATTCTTTCCAGGCTGGGCTGCTCTGCTCCTCTGTGTGCTTACTTCCTGGGCTCCACCTGAAAACTCCCAAAGCAAAACTCCAACTAAGTCTTCTGCCATGTTGTTTTTTCTGTTGAGTTCCCATTCTCCAAGGACGTGGGGATGCAATGTGCTAATGACTTGGCCCAATCAAAGCCTTAATCATTATTTAATCAAGTAAAAGTGAAACCACTGAATCCAATATAATCTAATATGCTCTGAGGGACAGACCAGTTTACAAACATAATCCAATATTATTTTTGGAATCCATAAATAATGCCAAATTGCTACACCTAGCTAAGAAGAATAACAGAAAAAAACAGAAAGAAAGATAAGGATTTAAACATTCAATTATCTATAATAACACTGAGTTATTTAATACAGGAAAGTTCAAAAACAGGCAAGAAACAAAATTAATGACAACTTACCTACTTAAATACATGTAAATAAAACCCCCAATATAACACCTGTAGCAGTTTGGTATTATTTATGAATTCCAAAAATAGGTATTGGATTATGTTTGTATACTGGTCTGTTCCTCTGGGTCTATTAGATTGTATTGAATTCGAGGTTTTACTTTTACTTGATTAAATTATTATTAAGGCTTTGGTTAGGCCACACCCTTGGTGGACAGGGACTCACAGAGAAAAGGACATGGTAGAGGAGAGAGTTGGAGTTTTGATGCTGGAGACCCGGAAAGAAAATACCCAGAGAAGAACACACAGAAGCAGATATGTGAGGAAGAGAGAAAGCTCGTTAGACACGGCAGAGGCCCTAGGAAGAAACATAAGCCAATCGCCTGATAGTTTACAGCTGGCCTTGTGGAGAGAGCAGAGCAGCTGCACCTGGAAAGAAAGGAGCCCCAGGGAAAGAGATGAGCTCTTTAACCTACAGCTGATAATGGAAGGAGCTGGGACCACAGAGCCTTAGGAGGAAGAGGAAGGCTGAACCTCCACTGAGACCCACAGCCATCTTTGTCCAACATGTGGCATCAGATTTTGGTGAAGGAGGTAACTTATGCTTTATGGCCTTGTGACTGTAAGCTTCTACCCAAAATAAATACCCTTTATGGAACTCAACAGATTTCTGGTACTTTGTGTCAGCACCCCTTTGGCTGACTAATACAACATCTGAGTAATAATAGTAAAATATTTGAAAATAATATAAAAACACTTATTCGTAATCCCTCAGTAATGAACTGGAACATTCCCTTTAAAATGTAGATATGGGAAAGACTATAAATAATATTATTCTAATTGTTGTCTTCAAATAAATTATAGGGTGAAAATAGAAGATACATTTACATATATTGAAGAATTTTGAGAAGAGACTCTAAAATTGTAGCATAATATACTTTTTCTTTTTCCTTTACTTTTTATTTATTTTCTTTAACAAATTATAAAGATGACTGGTAGGTACAGATGGAATCAAGGTTTGTATAAGAATACAAATAGAAAAGTTTTGTTGAAAAAAAATTTATTTTCTCTTATTTTTTGGAAGAGTTTTTTTTAAATAGAAGAAAATCTTTAGAAACATGGAATGCTTTGCTACTACATACAAACATGCACACTCTGTCACTCACATGCACACATAACTTCTTTAAAATGTTAGTTTGGTTTGTTTTCTTTACATAGTAATTATAAACTGTCTTGAACACTATCTTGATGTAAGTTTTAAATAATATTTATTGACTCTACATTCTTGAGCATACCACCAGAAGAAAGTTGGTCAAATTTGAAGGGAATTTAATATTGCACATACATGTAGAAGCAACGATGTTAGCAAATAAGTGTAGAGGTGCATGTAATGCATCGTAGAGTTAGGTTTGAAATAAGGAAATTTTGAAGTCCCCCCTCATATGACTCCAGCTTGGAGCTACTATCAGTCTTGCAACATTCCACCAAAGTGGAAATTCAGGGGTCCCAGAAAATGAGGCTAAAGAGTTCAGGGCTGGCTTTTATTCAAGACCCTATTGGTTACAATAGTTCCTAAACAAACATGGGCAGGAGAAGGGAATAGGATCGGCAGATTGGTTGGAGAGCAGGAAGTCTTTAGGGCAGCTTTTCTAGGTTTGAAGACAGAATAACACAATTGCTTTATTGCTTGTGATCTTCACAAAGTTTATTACAAGTGTGTTAGTGAGAGGTCCAGCATGGGAAAGCTTTTACTTCTGAACATAGAAGCCAGATATCTGTAATTTCAGCCCAAATCCATTTGACGGCATGCTTGCTTATGTTGTGTTGAACCTTATTATCTGGTTTCCATTCTGGAGCAGTGCCACACACAGCAGGTATGGAAGAGATATGCCTCCTTTGACTATGTTAAACTTTGAACTGTTTCAAAATGTGCAGTATTTTATAGGGAAGAGTGAGGCAGAGTGGGTCTCTGATCTCAATTGCTGTGGCTGACAGCTTGGCATTTTCACAGGAAGGCAATAGACAGTGAGGTTAAATGGATCTTCCAGTTTACCTCAAAACAAATGTAGAGCCTCCCCCCACATACACACATTTACTTACTCACATGCAGCTACTTCACCACTAAATTACCTTTACTTACAATCATTCCAAGTCATCAAGGCAGAGTGAAATGAATATTACTATCTGTGATTTTATGCTACCTTCTTCACAGGTGCCTATGGTATTATTCCTAATAAAAAATAATCAAAATTTATATGTATGTATACATGCTTATCATTTATGATTTACTGGGTTTGGTTAAAATAGTTTGAGAGAGACAGGTGGAGAAACACAGATTGGGTGATTAACCTTAGATATTGTATTCTTGAACCACTTAAGGACAAGCCTGTCTAGCTGTGTTTGTAAAGGCAGGTAATTGATTTAGATTTTATTAGGTCTCCAGTTCAGAAATCACTTTTTGCCTTCTAGGTACACCAAAATAACATATTTCTTTCTTTTGATTTTGCTCTTTCCTAGCTAAAGCTGAAATAAATCTTATACTTCCTTAAGAGCTGATTAATTCTTCCAGAAATATATTATCCCATTAATGATCTGGTATTCTGGTAGTCTGCATGAAAGTGCTACCCTAAAAATTAGCATTTCTAAATGGCTACATCATTAATTATTTATGCATATTTTCAGGACAACTAGTTAGCCCATTTTGTATTTATTTATTTATTTTTAATATGGTTTTTATTTTTTCTAAAATACATAAATAAATTTTATGTATTTTTTACGTAAAATACATTTTATGTATTTAGAGTACATAAAATGTTACATAAAAAAATATATATATAAGGGATTCCCATATGCCCCACTCCCCACACCTCCCACTTTTCCCCACATTAACAACTTCTTTCATTAGTGTGGTACATTCATTGCAATTGATGAACACATTTTGGAGCATTGCCACTAAGGATGGATTATAATTTACATTGTAGTTTTACACTGTCTCCCACTCAATTCTGTAGATTATGGCAGGATATATAATGGCCTATATCTGTCATTGCAATTCATTCAGAACAGTTCCAAGTCCTGAAAGTACCCCCATATTACACCTCTTTTTTCCTCTCCCTGCCTTCAGCACCTCCAGTGACCACTGTCTCCACATCAATGATATAATTTCTTCTATTGCTAGAATCACAATAAGTCCATAGTAGAATACAAGTAAGTCCTCTCTAGTCCATATTTTATTCCCCAATCCTCAGGAATCTGGGATGGTGATGCCCACTCCACCTCTAATTGAGAGGGGGTTTCAATCCTATAGACTGATGGATGGGACTCTCTTGCTTGCAGTTGTAGACTCTCTCAGTTCCTTAGTATGGTGATTGTCCATCCTTACCTCCTTGTTAGTTGTCCTGAATGAGTCCAATGAACTGAAGAATAGGTGTTATAACTCCGCTGAGGCTCAGGGCTCAGTTGGCACATGGATAGCCCAAAGATTCAAGTCTCTAGGTCATATACCTACCAACTTCAGCACCAGCTATAGGTTCAAATAGAAGGGACAGAAGAGACATGTGTAGAGAAGTCACAACTGAGTCAAACTCTGTCACACTCAGGAGCACAAGCTCCAAAGTCGGGCCCACTGGCATGTCATCCTGGCAAGTTATCAAACTCCAGAACTATCTGCCATAACTGTGGCATCTGGGTATCTCCAGAGCCCTCAGAAGCCCACTATTGGGGATAGTTTCTATTTTGGCAGTCTATGCAATCCTTCTGAGATGTCCATAAGTGTTACCTCTGGGATGACCTACCAACTCACTTTGAAGTCTCTTAGCCATACAAACTCATTTGTCTTTACATTTTCCCCCTTTTGGTCAAGGTCTTTCTCCAGTTACATTACTAGTTGGTGCTTGGTAGTAATCCCTTAGTGCCAGGGAGGCTCAGCCCCAGGAGTCATGTCCTACACTGGAGGGAAGGTAATGCATTTATATGCTGAGTTTGGCTTAGAGAGAGGCTACATTTGAGCAACATGGAGGCTCTCAAGAGGTAACTCTTAGGCACCCTACAACACTAGGTTAAGTTACAATTTCAAGAGCAAAGGCTCATAAGCATAGTCATCAATATCAAGGGCCCATCAATGGACCATCCTTTCTTTATTAGTCATTGCCCCTGAACTCAGGGGATTGTTGCTGTTCCACTAGAAAATGTGGCAGAGCTCCACAGGATGGGAATTAAATACTCAACAGTGGCAAAATATTTCAACTTCATCTGTTTTGGGAACTTACTTATAATTCTATATCTGGAGTTATTGATAATGAGAGGATGGCCACCAATGTCATATATATTTAAGCAGAATATATTTCTGTTCTGGTACATTTCCTGATTAATTTGAGAGCATGGATATTCCATTTTACTAAGCCTTGATTAGGTCATTTTACTTTTTATAAGTGTTGGCCAAAAGCTATGATTATGAAATTATATAAGCAAAACCGAAGGGTTTATGTTTTCAATTCTGACTATCCTATTTGGAAACTAGAAAAAATAGTGTATTTCAAGTTCTCTAAAATTTTATTTCTTTGGAATTGCCATAATTATTTATTTTGCAGGAATCCTCATAGTACATTTCTTCAAGTTGTTCCCGTTCACCAATTCCCTTTCCTTTATATTTTCTCTCTATTACCAACACTTAAATATGTACACTTAAGCCAAGTCAGAGTCTAATCTCTGCTCTTGCTGCCATAATCACACCCACCTAAATTTAACTGATTGTCAAATTCTTCTTGAATATAATTATATAAAAAGCAAAACCTCTTGGGCCAAATTGACCTTAGACATTCCACTTTTGCTCCTCTATAAACTGATTTGTACTATATAGACATCCCAACTTTCTACATCCAATTTCATTTTTCCTTGACCCATTTTCTGCATGGCTAAGCCCATGACATATTAATTAGTCTAATTAATATGCAAATGAAAAATAAATATTCTAACTGTAATGAAATACTCATATTTCCCAAACACACTGTATAGCAGTGTTTCCACTTTAATATAACATATTCATTTCTCAAAATTTCACAGTATTGTAACTAAAAACAATAGGGCTTATTGAAAAAAATCAATTTTGGGTTGGACCACTCAAAACATATGTAATTAGTAACCAGATTACTAGCCAAAACAGCAAGAATTCTAATAAAATATTAGACAGTTCAAAAGACATGTTACAATTCCTAATAAATAAAGAGTGCAACACTAACTGCAGCAATTACCTGTAAAAAAAGATACAGGTAGCTTGATAGAAAGAGGTTTTAGGAAGTTCAGTTTGCTGAGTTATAGAGACAATGGCTTTTATTTTTGTTTTTATTTTGTTTTTTTGCCACTGGTCTATAATCCTGAAGCCCTAATAGCAGACAGACCAAGTCAGAATATCTGAGCAGACAGTGACTCTGCGAGGAATAAAGAATGGCACCATTTATTGTTACTCTTATAGCTGTCATCATTAAAGATCTAAAGCACCTGCTTCTCTGCCGGTAAAAAAGGTACCCATATATACTTATTGCTCAAGCCTGAATGCTTAACGACTCAATGATGGAAAATCAGAACAAAACACAGTATTCATCATCTGGGCCTTTTTAATCTAACCTTTAGCAAAACATTCTGTAATAATTTTAAGTAAGTTTTCTAATTAGAATGAAATTTACATTAATACCAGCGGTATGTTGGCACTAAGCAATGAAATAATTCATTCTGAAATGAAAGTAACAGAGGATTGCAAAAGTTGGATTCTCCATGTAAAATTCTCTTCAGCAGGGCATAATAGAAGAGATATCCTGGTGACAGGTAGGTGTGAGAACACTTCCTTCTGCAGAGTGTTCCTTTGAGTAATTATGTACATAAACTTCATGCATGAAGTCAGACAATCATGTCCTCTATTTCCTTTAAAGCAGGGCTTCTTAACCTTTTTTGTTCCACAGACCTCTTTGCCAATCAGGTAAAAACCATGGACCTTTTATTCAGTTCACACTTTACTGTGTATTATTTAATAAATATATCACACCCATACCAATATGCCCCCACAAGAATAATGTGTTTTTGAATTTCAATTGAAGCTCACAAATCCCTGGCTAAGATCCCTTGCTTTAAAGCAATACGTATAGAAGCTAAACACATGTGAGCCAAGCTAAAGACTGCATTACCCAGACTTCTTTGCAGCTTGTCGTAAGTAAGATACAATATCTTAAGGATGTGAGTGGAAGTCATGTGTACCACCTCAGAGTGCTAATCTTAAAGGAAAGGAATGAATATTTCCTGCTCTTTTCTACTCTTACCACTTGCTTGACTACATATATCATACTTTGATTTACATAGACCAGGCAATGGAAACCTCATATGGAGTATATATATATAAACGAATCTGAATCATTAACACTGGGATCCACCATTTTATCTCTGAATTAACTTACTCTTTTCTAGCTTGTTTCAAGCCATTTTGTTTTTGGCTTTTTTTTTACTGCAACCAAAATAGAACCATAATAAATATAGGTTTCCTTTGTCAGAATTTTGCTTTCACTGCAAGGCTCTAGACTAAATTGTATCCAGACCTTTATGTTGCAAGAAGAAAAGATATTTCGTATCAAAAAAGTGGTCCAGTGAAAAGATATTTCATTACTGATATATTGCTTACCATTTCATTTAAAAAATCATTTTCAAATGCATAGTGTATTCCAGGATTCAGGAAAATATTTATGGGCTGATATTATAGTCTTGTGCAATATCTTAATTCCTACAAAAATAAAATGTAGTAATATAAATAGGTAAGAAATTAAAGAGAAAATTGTAGGATACCAAAAAACATTTTTTGATATTGAAATAGCATGAATGGTAAAATATATAGATCTTTGCCTGATAACTTCCCTAATGAAGTATCATGAGAGAAAATCTATGACAGTCAGAAAAGAAAAGTCTTTCAGACTATTAAATAATGTCAGCTAATAAAACTGTAAGTTATTAAATTGACTAACAAAGGTAAAAGATATAATAAGAACACATCATTTTAAAATTGTTATTTACATTTTTTGTCTCATTCAACAGATTTAGTGGTCCTGAAATTAAGTAGATATATTAATAATCTAGGAACTAAATTTTTTTTAAAAGAGTGTTTTCTTTTCATCACAGCCAAACTCTTATAGTGTACTTAAAACTGAAAAACTCCCGGTCAGGTTGGGGAATTAAGGTAAAATCTCAGAGAGATTCTGGATCATTAAGGGAAGAGGAAGAGATAACAAAAGAAAATAAAGGATGACTTAATGAAATCTGTTATATTAAATGATAATTGTGAGGGTAAATAATCCATTTAACTTTTTATGTGGGTCTATTGATGGAAAAAATATTTACATTAGTTTCCTTAAAAAATGAACTTTAGAGACTTCATATGTCTAGCTAAAAGTAAATTAGGGACGTGGATGTGACTCAAGTGGTTGGGCTCCCGTCTACCATATGCGAGGCCCAGGGTTCAATTCCTGGGGCCTCCTGGTGAAGGTAAGTCAGCCCATGCAGCGCAGAGAGCTCACAGCCAGTCCGGTGTAGAGAGCTAGTACAGCAAGATGACGCAACAAAGGGAGACAAGCAGACACAGAAACGTGCACAGCGAATGGACACAGAGAGCACAAGCAGTGGGTGAGGGGGGGATAAATAAATAAAATAAATCTTAAAAAAAACTTACACAAAATATTAGGGGGAAAAAAGTAAATTGTATCTGTTTGAGACACGATAAAATAAGAATTTTTATATTTTTATGTGTATTGCAGTCCTTTTACATTAAAGAAAAATTTGTTAATCATTGAGCCTTTGAGTTCTTTTTACAATTGGCAAATAGATTTGTAACTGATATCTCCAAAGATATTGGTTTTATTTCTTTCAGAAAAGCTTAACTTTTGACCTTTCTAAATTTCAATAAACAAAACAGGAAGATAAAGCCAGGTGCAATAATAATAACTACAGCAAAAAAAATTTTTTTTTTAAGATTTATTTATTTCTTCTCCTGCCCCATGTTGTTTTGCGCTTACTGTCTGCTCTCTGTGTGTTCTTTTGTGTCTGCTTGTCTTCTCTTTAGGTGGCACTAGGAACCCATCCTGGGATCTTCCAGAGTGGAGAAAGACCCTCAATCTCTTTTGCCACCTCAGCCCCCTGGTCTGCTGAGTCTCTTATTGTCTCTTTTCTGTGTCTCTTTTTGTTGCATCATCTTGCTGCGCCAGCTTTCTGCACGGGTCAGCACTCTGCACAGGCCAGCTCATTGCCTGGGCCAACTCGCCATGCGGGCCAGCTTGCCTTTCACCAGGAGGCCCCAGGGATCGAACCCTGGACCTCCTATATGGTAGATGGAAGCCCAATCACTTGAGCCACATCCACTTCCCATAGAGCAAAGATTTTAAAGAATGGTATCAACATTCAAAAAGGAAGAAAATATTATGACTGTAAAATAATTAATTGTTTTTCATTGAACCAATACAAATAAAGAGGTAACATTAACTGAATTTAAGGGAATCTTTAGTAAGTCCGTTGTGGTAAAATTGAATTATGTACTCCCAAAAAGATATGTTCTTAATCTTAATCCACATACCTGGGGGTGTGAACCCACTTTTAAACAGGACCTTTTAAAGATGTTATCTTTACTTAATGTGTGGCTCAGTTCAATCAAGGTGGGCCTTAATCCATATTACTGGTATCCTTTATAAGCAAAAGAAATTCAGACTCAGTCAATTAGAGAAGACTACAGAGGAAGAAGATGAAAAGCAGCAGAAAACCAGATGAGTAGGCACAAGAGATTGCCATGGGAGAGGCAAAGAGATACAAGGCAAGGATCCCCAAAGGTCATAATAAATTGACTCCAGAACACTACGAACTTTAGGGAGAAAACGTGGCTTGCTTATGCCTTGATTTTGTGCTTCTAACCTTCTAAAACATGAACCAGTAAATCTCTGCTGTTACGCCAACTTATTGTGTGGTATTTGTCATAGCAGCCTGGCAATCTAATTCAGGCAGGCACCATTTCACATGTAGGCTTTGAGTGGAGAATTGTGCAAAATGGTATCCATATTCTAACTTGAAGCACCTTGCACATCAAGCTCCTGTGGAATTATGGAAAACAAGGCATGGAACAGAATATACAAATCTCTACTTCAAAGCACCCAAAATAATCCAACTGAATCCTTAAAAAATGTTTCCTTATCATTGAATTCTAAACTTGCTTGTAACTTCTTAACATTGTGGAGCGAGTTGCTACAACTGTGCATTGTGAGAACACAGACTCATGGACACAACAAAACTTTCAGCAAATGACTTCTTTATGAGTTGCATAGGATAAAGAGTCCAGAAAAACAAATAACCTCTTTGTTAGTTACATAGCACAAAGAGATTAAAAGAGCAGGAGAATAAGCCTCATCTCAGTCAATCTCCCAG
Source organism: Cabassous unicinctus (assembly GCA_029593785.1). Taxonomy (NCBI): domain Eukaryota; kingdom Metazoa; phylum Chordata; class Mammalia; order Cingulata; family Chlamyphoridae; genus Cabassous; species Cabassous unicinctus. The sequence goes on along the minus strand of JAQZBX010063172.1, from coordinate 3,675 downwards.
ACCAGGCTGAAAACTGGTCTGGGTTGGATTGCAGCTCCACACACTCCACTTAGCACTGGAAAAGAGAGAAATCTATACAGTTTGAGTGTAGTATTTAACCACCTTGTGGGGAGGGGGCCCTGCCACTGAAGATTCCTGCCATGATCCTGGTTTCTGGTTTCCAGGTTTAAGTTATGTCCAGGCATTTACATTATACTTAACATCTCCGCCAGGTTATAGGATGGAAGCAGCACAATAGAAGAGGAGTCAGCAGGGTGGGGCTTGGGGGAGGTGAAGCCAAGGGCTGGGAGATGGCCGTTTAGCATTTTGTACATGACTTTTCAAGATAAGGAGGTAGGGGTAGGTGAGGGCTGGTTGAAGGTCACATAGTAGGTGTCTGTAACTTCCCTGACACACATGTTTTGAAGAGTTTCAACGCTTCAGCTAGAAAAATAAATCAGAAACATCAGTATATCCATGATGAGGTAGGCCTCTCAGTTGACACTTTCCTTTTATTGCCTACTTATTATGGTATCAGTCTATAACAATATAAAATGTGTCTCAATTTTTTTAATAGGAAATATTTTTGCTGTACGAAGCCTGATTGTTCTTTACAGTATATTTAGCATGTTTCCTTCCTTAATGTTTATTCACAAAGTTCAACTTTTGATGATAAGATTTTCTTTTTCATGTTTTGTATAGAAAGTTGGTGTTGAGTCAATAATGTTTGGTAGAAAAAAAATCGTGGTTGCTAAAGTGTGCTAGTTCCATAAAAGACAAAAAATAGGTGTCATAGAAGATTGGAAAGGCAAGTAGAAGGGGATGTTAGATGTAACAGTTTAGCTATTGAGCCACAGCAGTTTAAATCCAGCCCCGCTTTGATTTCTGCAAACACCAGGGTCTTTATTGAGGTAGTCCTTTCCTATATAACCTAACATTAAAACGGTTTTAGGTGCTCAGGTGATAAACAAAAGTGCCCAGTTCGTTTTGAAGTTGACTACATATATCATACTTTGATTTACATAGACCAGTTACAATGAAGCCTGAAACTGTAAATGAAAGTTAAAAATTAACAAATAATTATAATTACAAAATCATTATATACATGTCTTTATATTATAAAATAACAAAAGGTTAATAAATATCTTAATATTTAACCATAAACCACATCCCTGTTTATGGTTACTCTAGACTTAGCCTCTCCCTTGTGTATAGTTACTATTGTGATGGTATTTCTAGACTGAACTTACCTTTGTTTATGCTTATTTCACTAGGTTCATCCTTGTGAAAACTTGCCATTGTGATGATAGCCACACTACTCTCCCCTGTTTGAATATTATATGGAAAATATTCTACTCACATATGAGGGAAAGCAGATTTGAGATACCCCAGTCTCCTGTCCTTCCTCCAGTATTAATAAACCAGCTTTCTCTCATGAGTTTCCAGACTAGGAACAAATGTGCCAAGTTGTCAACTTATGGAAACTAAAATTTTCAAGAAAATTCGTATAACAATTACTATTAAAATTAAATATATATATATATATATATAGAACTATTAGTTGAAGTAACTGAATTAAACTTCACTTATATATTTAACTTTGTATTTCCATGTTTCTATTTTTAATTTGCTTAATCATGTTCATTATGATAAAAGCATGTTACTTTTTTATAATTATTATGGGCTAATTCACTCAGGTTGAAATCATACTATTTAAGACATATTTTTATTTATCATTAAAAATCAGCTAGCTGGTTTTTATTCATTTTATATTGAGCATTTTTCAATGTATCAACATATTTTCAACTGCAATGCAAAACAGGAGATGAAGAATAACTTCACAGAAAATAAAGAACATCTAGTATAGTAATTATATTATTCAATGACAGAAAAACAAGGAGCAGTGGAAAATGTATGATACTAGGAAGATTGGTAATTGCTAGGAAATGCTGAGTTCTGTATATTTATTTGCTCAAATGTACCAAGTAAAATATGATCTAGCTTTCAAAAGCTAGGGTCGACATTTTAAAGTACTATAGAGTCAAAATAATAAATTTTATGAATTCAGACCTTACTTCTTATTTTGCCAGTTGTTACAGAGCTGCAAATTGGTTTATCCACTGAGCATGTACAGAATAAAGGAAAATATATTTTACTCAAATTCATCAACTTAAATTATTTTTATTTCTCTATCTCCCATCTATTGTAATATAAATCTAACTGGATAAGTTATCTTTCTTCTTTACTTCATTATATTTCCTTTGAAGTGTGGCTGCAGTTTCCAATGTCCAAGAAAATTCATTAAAGAAATTTGATTTGTTTATGTGTACTTTTGAGTGATTCGTGATAAACGTTTCTTCTTTCACTCCAAATTTTTAAAAGCTGGTACAATATTTGATGGGCCCCACTTTTAAACAAGAAAGGCATATATAGTAAAGCTAGATCATTTTAGTGGAAGTAGGAATCACAGAATAAATGTTGTCATTCATATATCTTTATAATTAATGTGAATATGTTTATATATATATGGATATATATGTAGAAAAAAATATATAAATTATATGCTAAGTTCAAACAACAGAAAATAATTCATATAAACAAAATAAATTTATCAAAGTATATTGGTTAAACAGCTCTGCATTCCACAAATAGATAATATACAATCTTATCAAGCACACATGGATCTTATATGCATATTGACAAAATAATAGGCAATAAATCAAACAATGTATTTCATCCTATTATTATATTCAATGGCTATAAGTTAGTTAAGTTTGAAAATTTTAACTACACAAAAGCATAAAGGCAAAATCCTCTAAAGTGACTCATAATTCAAAAAATAAATAACAGAATCTATAAAATATTTAAAGCAAGGGAATAATGATAACACAACCGAATTGTGGAAAGCAGCGAAAGCAATATTTAGAGTAAAATGCATGACTTTTATTTTTATCTTAAAGATTTAAATGAAGGAAGTTAATGAACAAAGAATGCAAAGTAGAAATTTGCAAAATAATAACCAGTTGATCATATCCATCACAAAATAAAAGAAATTGTTAAAACAAGACCAGAAATGGATAAAAGAGAACAAAACAAAGGTTAAATAGATAAAATTGTATTGTAGCCCCAATTTTTATTTTGAATAGACTATTAAATTGTGAGAAGACAATTCTTCATGTTTCTTGCATTCCTAAATGTCTTGTGATAGCTTTTGTTCTCTACCATCTTTTCAAGATATTTATATAGTGAATAGCCTCAAAAGATAGAGAGATTATCTCTTTCTGAGCCAGAGGACAGCTTGGTTCTTATGCAAGATAAAAAAGATAATGACTTCTTTTAGTGCAAAGGTTGGACAGATTTGTTACTAGCCTCTGTAACCATTTGAAGTTGTCTACTGTGTGCTCAGCATCCATTTGGGCATGCCTTCACGTCACCTATACATCTAGAAGGTAACGGCATCTAAGGCAAACATGAATCTCATTCTGCTTGTTATAAGTTGTGAGTAATATAATTTTTTTCTTCAGCCACAGGTCTCATGTATCTAACCAGGGGGGTAACATATTTTTTATTCTTTATTTTAGTCTCTAAAACTGGGTACCTTAACTGTGGAGGGTAAGCTACAGGGTGATTGATTGATGAGCACTGTTTCCTAGGAGCCTAAAAAGACTGCCTGTTTTACCTGGGTTGGTTTTTGGT
>JAQZBX010063171.1:0-16745 GCA_029593785.1 Cabassous unicinctus | reverse complement strand
TTTTTTTTTTTTACCAGGAGGTCCCGGGGATCGAACCCAGGTCCCTCCATATGGCAGACAGACGCCCAACCATTTGAGCCACATCCGCCTCCCTTCACTCTTTTGACAAAGTCCTTTGAGGTGCAAAAGTTTATAATTTTGAGGAGGTCTCATTTATCTATTTTTATTTTTAAGATTTGTGCTTTGGGTGTAATATTTAAGAAACTACTGCCTACTTCAAGCTCTTGAAGATGTTCTCCTACATTTTCTTCTAGGATTTTGATGGTTATTGCTTTCATATTTAGGCCCTTGATCTATTTTGAGGTAATTTTGTATAAAGTGTGAAAAGGGGTCAATTTTATCTTTTGGATTTCCATTGCTGTATCTTACTGTTAATTGTCTTTTTACCCTTTAATTTACCCTTTTTAATAATCTTCATTTCTACCCTCTTCTCCACATCTCTCACCTTTGTTTTTTCCTTTCAAGCTGCAGCACTCCCTTTAGTATCTCTTGTAATTCTGTTCTCCTGTTAACATACTCTCCCAGTTTTTGTTTTTCATGAAGTCTTTAAACTCACCCTCATTTTTGAAGGACAGTTTTGCTTGATACAGAATTCTTGGCTGACAGTTTTTCTCTTTCAGTACCTTAAAATCATCACACCATTTTCTTCTTGCCTCCATGGTTTCTGATGAGAGGTTGGCAATTAATCTTATTGAGGGTTCCCTTGTATGTGATGCTTTGCTTTTTTCTTGATGCTTTCAGAAGTCTCTCTTTTTTTTCCTTTATTTTTAAAGAAGCTTTAGATTACATAAATGTTACATAAAAAATATAGGGGATTCCCATATGCCGTACCCACTCCCTCTCCCACACTTTCTCCCATTAACAACAACTTTCATTAGTGTGATACATTTGTTACAATTGACAAACACATATTGAAGCATTGCTACTAAGCATGGTCTATAGTTTACATTATGGTTACACTTTGCACCTCACAATTTTATAGGTTTTGAAGAAATGATAATGACTTGTATCTGTCATTGCAATATCATGCAGAACAATTCCAATGTCCCCAAAATGCTCCATGTTACATCTGTTCTTCTTTCTCCCTCCCCTCAGAACCTCTGGTGACCATGGTCTTTATATCTATATTACAAGTTCTTCCATTACTAGAATAAGTCAACTTTAATCCATAGATGCATTCTCCTCTTATGTTTGTTCATTCCTCAATCTTGAGGACTTTGGAATGGTGATGCCCACTCTGCTTCTGATTGTAAAGGGGCTTAGATCCCATGGGGCAGATGGATGGATCTGTCTTGCTTACAGCTGCAGATATTCTCTGCTTCTTGGGATGGGTATTGTCCCTCACCATCATTTGATAGTTGTCCTGGGTGAGTCCAATGAACTGGAGAGTAGGTGTTGGCTGCAACTCTGCTGAGATTCTGGGCTCAACTGGCATATGAACAGCCAGAAGATTTAAGTCTCTTGGACATATATTTAATGGGTATCGTGTTAAGTATAGGTTCAAATAAAAGGGGCAGAAGAACCATGTGTAGGAAAATAAAAATGAGTCTAACTCTGATATATGGAGGAGAAAGGTTATCATATATTCTAAGGTAAGGCCCACCAATGGAGTACAAATTTCCTGGCCTTGTCTGCCCTGCCTATAGTGTCCAGATGGCTCTAGAGCCCTCAGGAGCACCCCTGCTTGAGGCACTGTTTACTGTAGCAGTCAGTGAGATCCTCCTCAGACATGCATAAGCATAAATTCTGGAATGACCTCCAAACTCACTTTGAAATCTCTTAGCCATAAAAACTCATTTGTATTTAATATTTCCCCCTTTTGGTCAAGGTCTTTTTCCGGATTGGTTATGTTTTGATCACAGTTCACAGGGAGTGTGGGCCTGAGAAGCCCTTGAAATGTAATAAAATCTAGCTGGCAGTAAGCACAAACTAGCTGGAAAAGAGGACTATAAATGAGGGACAAACATCTGGTTACATCAGTGTTATAAATTGCTTGGTTAATATAAAGATAACAACTACAATAACAAGTAAGAGAAATAAGCTAAAATAATAACTACAATTACAAGCAAATCTACTGTAGTCAGCAGTTACAAATGTATATATTTCTACACATCTCCAGAATTCTTACTCTTATAAATAGCATTGACAAAGCAGTCAACCAGAATTTTTTGGCTCTCCTGGATTACTGCCTCCTATATTTAAGGATTCTATTCTTGGTCTTACGAGAACTTAAGCAAAATTTTATAAGTTCACCTACAAATGATCTCAGATCCAAGAAATTGATTTTTGCCATTTACACTCACAAGACATTGATTTGTAAAATTGTTAATTAAGGCTATTTTAGTTTCCCAGCTGCTAAACAAATATACAATGGGATGGCTTCCCAACAAGAATTTATTGGTTCCTGGCTTCAGAGGCTACAAGGCTTGCTTCCCCCAGGGTTGGTATCTTCTGGCTGTCTGGCAATCTTTGGTGCTCCTTGGCTTTTCTGTCAAATGACAGTGTACATAGCAGCATTTTCACCTTTCTTTTCTGGCTTCCATTGACTTTCAGCTTCTGTCTGCTCCCCCTGGTTTCTTTTCCTGGGTCCAATTGCACCTAAGGACTTCAGCCATATTTTATTAAGGTCCACCCTCATCCAGTTTGGTCACACCTTAACTAATAATATTTTCAAAGGTCCTATTTACAAATGGGTTCACACCCACAGGACCAGGGATTGGGACCTGAACTTGCCTTTTATGGGGGACATGACTCAATCTCCTCCAAGAAGGACAAAATCCTTACTCATGCATAGGGAAATCAGAAGATAAAATTGCATTCAAAGACTGCTTAATGGAAATTGAGACAAGCAAAGGATGCCCTTAAGAGGAAAAAAATAAGATGTTATTATAAATGTATATATGAGATGTCCAATTATTAACAATAATTGATTTTTATATTACATATGACTAGGATTGTAAGCTATAATTTTGTAGCTTTAGGGAAAAGATAAACTTTCATATTATTTTTTAAATAAATGCTATAAATATTGAAAATTATGTAGGTTTAGAACTTTTGGAGTACCATATAGACACATTTCCAAATTAATTTGAGAGTGTTTTACATAACTTATTGATACTTAATGAAATATAAATAAATATATTAGGACTCCTGATTGTACATTATAAAATGTATCACTCAGTGGTTATGCAAAGGGAAACTTTTGGCTCATGTAACTAGAGTCTAGGAGTCAGAAATTCAGGTATAGCTGGATCCAGGGACTTAAATGATGTTATCAGGCCTAGATGTCCTTTCATGGCTTGATTTTGCTTTCCTGAATTGGCATCACCCAAGCAAACTATCTTCACATGTTCCTTGGCAGCTCCAGGCTTGCACATGACTAGTTTCGAGCTTCTCTTTTTTTCCATAATATAATGAGATTCAGCTAGATGATCTTTATGTTTTTATAGCTCAAAATTATATAGTACATAAAGTGACTCAACTGCTAAGAGTTTATTACAAAACTCCTCTCCTGATTTAATTTAACAAGGATAATAGTTATTTGCAACTTAGCATTTTATATTAAAAGCTCATTAAAGGTTTATTCTTATAATTATTTTAAATATATCGTTCCCATTTAATAACTCTTTTCTATATGAGAAATATAAGCAAAATCACAACCTAGGCCAGGTTGAATTATCACAAATTTCAAGGGAATTGATACCAAATTACTGAGATTTAAAATAACTGAGATACTGGTATTAAGACACATGTGAAAAATGCTTGTAAAAAGAGTATTAAAGGAAAAGCTTTTGCATTCATTGCCAGTCAGAACTGAAGGATTAGAAACCTTCTCTTTATAAAACAAATAGAAATTGGGATGGGAAAAGAATGATGTACATTAGCAACTGCAGACCTCAGTTTGTTATATTAAAATATTGGTTGCCTTGGGAGTAGGTTCTGTTACAGGGGAGTGGGGGGTACAGTGTAAAATCCAGACATTTGAGGAATATTTCCAAAGAACTACTAAAAAGTACATTGTATTTTACCAATTAATCAAATTCCAATTCTAAGGAATGACAAAATATAAGTTAACACAATATGGCAGTTTATCTTTAATTATTATGTAAAAATTTCTTAATGGTTTGATAGGTAAAAATAGATGAAAATACTAATATAATTTCTATTTGTTAGGGACCACTCAATATTAGTTTGGGTAAAGTCTCAATCTAATGGTAATAATAATGTTCCAGACCCAAAGACATGATTATGAAATGTTGCCCCTGGAAACCGAAATCCAAGATTTCTTGTAGACAACATATAGTTGCATCTGTTTTTTGTTTTGTTTTGCTTTTTTAAATCCACTCAGAGTCTCTATGCTTCAATTGTTGTATTGACACCATTCACATTTAAAGTAATTATTGATATGGCTGGTTTAATATCTACCATGTTTGTAAATATTTTCTATTCATCGCCCTTGCTCTTTGTTTCTTTTTATTTTGTCTTCCACTTTTTTTTCTGTCTCCTCTGATGTGATGTCAAATGAGCATTTAGTTATTTAATTGATTCCATTCTCTCTCCTCACTTGGCATATCAATTATACTTTTTATTTTTTTAATGGTTACTCTAGAATTTGCAATATATATATTTACAGGTAATGAAAGTCCACGTTCAAAAAACAATAACTGCTTCATGGGTAGTGCAGGTACGTTATAAGAGAGTATTCCCAACTCTTCCCTCCTGTCCCTTGTATCATTGCCGTCATTAATTTGTTACCCATAATCTTTAATATCTTATGTATTGTTGGTATTATATGTGTGTGTTTTTAAATAAAATTTGATTGAAGTGTATCATTCATAATTGAACATATATAAACAGTAAGTATATAGTAAAAGTTGTGAACTTACAAAACAAACCTGCTTATCATCACACAAGGCTTCCACACATCACCCCATTACCAACAACTTGCATTGTTGTTTAACTTTTGTTACAAACTATGAAAGAGCAATGTCAAAATATTACTACTAACTGTAGCCCATGTCTTACATTTAGTGTATTTTCCCCCAACCCACCCAATTATTAACACCCTGTATTAGTAATATACATGTGTATATATGTATATATGTTCATTAGAGAACATTCTCATATTTGTCCTGTTAACCACAGTCCATCTTCTACCACTGGATTCCCTGTGTTATAAAACCCCATGTTTTGTACAATCCATTCAAAGTGTACACTCAATGGCTCTCATTTTCATTTCAGAGTTGTGCTGTCATCATCTCAGTCAATTTTAGGACCTTTTTATTACCCCAAAAGGAAAAATCCCATACCCCTTTATAACTCTCTATAGTTGTCTCTTAGAATTAATATGATATCTTCTTTGCCATTGCTTCAAAAATATTACAATATTACTGTTAACTATCGCCCGTAAGTTATATTAGTTGTAATTTTCCCATGTATCACCATATTGTTAACACTTTTATAAAAGATGAACATTTTTATATTTATGCTATTAACCACAATCTTCATCCATCACCAAAATCACTGTTATACATACCCTAGATTATTCTCTACTTTCCTTTCAATTGACATTTAGATCCACAGACATAAATTATTCAGTCACAATCTCATTTATAAATAAGCAGTGCTAAGTATACTCACTATAATGTGTTACCATCAACTTTCTTCATTTCCACGCTTTTACAATAAATGTTATTAAAAATTTTACATACATCGACCATCAGTTCCCATTCTCAAACCACATTCTATTGTCTTAGTAACCTATATGCTAGAGTTTACCTCTGTGAGTTTACTCATCATATTTAGTTCGTATTAGTGAGACCATATAATATTTGTCCTTTTGTTTCTGGCTTATTTCACTCAACATATCCTCAAGGTTTATATATGTGGTCATATGTATCCTGATTTCATTTCTTCTTACAGCTGAGTAGTATTCCATTGTACGTGTATACCACATTTTGTTTAGCCATTCATCAGTCTGTAGACACTTGGGATGGTACTATATTTTAGCAATTGTGAATAATGCTGCTATGAATATTGGTGTGTAAATGTTAATTTGTTAATGTTAATTTGTCCTTGCTTTCAGTTCTTTTGCATATATTCCTAGTAATGGGATTGCTGGATCATAAGGCAGTTCTATATTCTGCTTCTTGACAGCCAAACTGTCTTCCACAGAGGCTGCACCATTCTACATTCCCACCAACAGTGAAGGAATGTTCGTATTTCTCCACATCCTTTCTAATACTTGTAGTTTTCTATTTTTTTGATGATTGCCATTCTATAAGATGTGAAATGGTATCTCATTGTAGTTTTGATCTGCATTTCCCTAATAGCTAATGGTTTTGGACATTTTTTCATGTGCTTTTTGGCCATTTGTATTTCCTCTTTGGAAAAATGTCTGTTCAAGTACTTTGCTCATTCTTAATTGGGTTGCTTGACTTTTTATCGTTGAGTTGTATGATCTCTTTATATAATACTGATATCAAACCCTTGTCAGATATGTGGTTTCCAAATATTTTCTCCCACTGAGTAGGCTGCCTTTTTACTTTCTTGACAAAGTTTCTTGAAGAGCAAAAGTATTTACTTTGGAAGAAATCCCATTTATCTATTTTATTTTTTGTTGCTCATGCTTTGGTTGTAAGCTTTAAGAAAGTACCACCTGCCACAAGCTCTGGAACATGTTTCCCTACATTTTCTTCTAGACGTTTTGTGTTTGTTGCTCTTATATTTAGGTCCTTGATCCATTTTTAGTTAATTTTAGTATAAGGTATGAGGTAGGGGCTCTCTTTCTTTCTTTAGATATGTATATCCAGTTCTCCCAGCACCATTGTTGAAAAGACTGTTCCAACCCAGCTGAATGGGCTTGATGGCTTTGTCAAAAATCACTTGACCATAGATGTGAGGATCTATTTCTGAGTTCTCAATTCAGTTCTATTGTTTATCTTTATGCCAGTAACATGTTGTTTTTATCACTCTATTTAAGTAATATGCTTTAAAGTTGGGAAGTGGGAGTCCTGTAACTTTGGTCTTCATTTTAAAACATTTTTGGCTATTCGGGGTCCCTTACTCTGAAAGAAATGATGCTATATTTTGTCAAATGCCTTTTCTGCATCAATTAAGAGGATCATGTGATTTTTCTTCTTCAATTAATTAATGTGGTTTATTACACTTATTTATTTTCTTGTGTTGAATCACCCTTGCATATCTGGGGTAAAACCCACTTGATCATGGTATATTTTTTTTAATGTGCTTTTGGATTTGATTCACAAATATTTTGTTGATGATTTTTGCAACTATATTCATCAGAGAAATTCGTATGTGATTTTCTTTTTTCTTTTTATCTGGTTTGGTATTAGGGTGATGTTGGCCTCATAGAATGAGTTTGGTAGTGTTCCTTTCTGTTCAATTTTTTGGAAGAACTTGAGCAAGATTGATATTAGATTATCTTTGAATGATTGGTAGATTCACCTGTGAAGCCATCTGGTCCTGGGCTTTTCATCTTTGGGAGGTTTTTGATGACTGTTTCAATCTCTTTATTTGTGATTGATTTGTTGATGTCTTCTATTTCTTCAGTGTAGGGTGTGTGTTTCTAGGAATTTGTCTACGTTGTCTGGTTTGTTGGGGGTACAGTTGTTCGTAGTATCCTCCTAGGAACTCTCTTATTTCTATAGGTTCAGTGGCAATGTCCCCCCGTCCTTATTGATTTTATTTACTTGCATCTTCTCTCTGTTTTTCTTTGTCAGTCTCACTAAGTGTTTGTCAATTTTGTTGATCTTCTCTAAGAATCAACTTTTGGTTTTGTTGATTCTCTCAATTTTTTTCAATTTCATTTTTTTCTGCTCTGATCTCTATTATTTCCTCAAATATTCTTTCTGACCCTTTTCCATTCTCTTCCCCTTCTAGGACACCGATAACGCATGTGTTTGTATGTTTTGCATTGTCATTTAATTCCCTGAGACTCTGTTCCATTTGCTCCATTCTTTTCTCTTTCTGTTCTCCTGTTTTTTCAAGTTCAGATGTTCTGTCCTTGATTTTACTAATTCTGTCCTCCATCAACTCAAATCTGCTGTTACATGCAGCTAATGTATTTTTAATCTCTTCCATTGTGTCTTTCATTCCCGTAAGCTCTGTTACTTTTCTTTCCAGGCTTTCAAATTGTTCTTTATGTTCATCGAGTGTCTTTTAATATCCTTTATCTCTTTAGCCATATTTTCCTTCAACACCTTGAATTGATTTTGGATATTTGTATGATTATTTTGATTAGTTGTCTTAAATCCTGTGTTTCATCAGGATTTTTTGTTTGTTCCTTTGGCTGGGCCATATCTTCCTGTTTCTTAGTGTGGCTTTCAAATTTTTACTGATATCTAGGCATCTGAATATGTTGGTGAATTTACTCTGACTGTCAATTTCTCTCTCTAGCCTAGTGGTTTTGTTTCACAGCTCTTTAATTTTTGGTTGAGCTTTTTCTAAGTTATTAAAATTGCCTCATATAAATTATCAAAATAGGGCCAGGGACTCACTTATGGGACACAGAACTATCCCCAGAGGCTTGGGATAAGAGATGGCCAAAAGCAGTTTTTCTCCTTGCAGCTTCCCAACCAGCCAGCCGATGCTGCTCGTCAGTGACTCTTTCCATGGAGGTGACTCTCTGAACCTCCAGTTGCCCATGATTCTGTTCCCACCAGAGGTAAGATTCAAAAGGGGCTCTGCTGGCCAAATTCACTGAAGAGAAACCACTCTCCATCCTTTACCGCACCGTCTCTCTTCCCAGAGAGGAAGACATCTGTCCCCCTCTCAGTTGACTGAAGTGAGCTACAGGTTTTATCCAGGCTGTTCACCTAGAGGGTGGGGCATGGGTGCCCTTCCCTGCTGCAGGGGTTAGCATCTCACAGTTTTCACTTTGATTTCTTCGTCTCTCTGTCCCTTGCCCTCCTGGGGTTGCGCAGCACTCTCTTGGTCTGCAGAGCCCAAAGCAGGTCCCTTGGACTGCTTTTTGCCCTTCCTCTGTTGTTTTTTGTGAGAGAGTTGAGCCCTGCCTACCTATCCTGATGCCATGTTCCTGGAAGTTCCCACTGATACTATATTTTGAACAAACTGTTTTCTGTTAGATCACTTAAAAATAACAAAAATAAAATAAAAGATTTTATTTTACCTTCGTTCATTTTTTTCTCAATGCTCCTCTTTTCTTTATGTCGATCCAGGTTTCTGACATATATCATTTTCCTTTTCTCTGAAGATTGTCTTCTAACATTTCTTTCAAGCAAGTGGCAAATTTCCTCAAATTTTCTTTTTCCTAGAAAGTCTTTATTTCTTCTTCATGTTAAAGAATAATTTTACTGGATACAGTTATCTAGGTGAGTTTTTTTTTTTTTCTTTCTTTAAACACTCTAAAAATTGTAATCTATTCTTCTTGTTTGCATGGTTTTTAAAGTGTTGGCCAATATAACTCTTATCCTTTTTCCTTTATAGTTAGGGTGTTTCCCCCACACACCTGAATTTTTTTCAATATTTTTCTCTACCTTTGATTTTCTGCAGTTTGAACTATGATATGCCTAGATATAATTTTTTTTTTTGGTATTTTTTCACGTATTATATAAGCCAGCTTTCAGTATTGAAGGAAGCCTCCTGTTTTGAATACTCCATGGCATCTTGTATCAGCATAATATTTGTATTCTTTGTAGGGTTGCAATTTAATTACAATTTGTGATTTTCCTGATATGAGGTAAATTAGGTAATATATATTTTGTGCACATTTTCAGATATCGAACAAAAATACTTCATCTCCCTGCCTTCTTCCCAACACACACAAACAAGTGCACACACACACAAACTGGTTTTTAAAACATGACACACTGTGTTGTATTCCCTCAAAGATGCCCCCCACTCCAACTTCTGGCTTCTTTTCCTTACATTTTTAACATATTTCAAATGTAATAGCAATTTTGTATCATTTTCATTCTATAATATTGATAATTCCTATATATGTGGAGACAGGAAGATTCCTAAAATTAAAATATTTACAGTATAATTGAAAATTATTCTGATGAGAAGAAAAAAAGAAGCCGTGTCATATAATTGAAACAGCACTGGAGTAGGAAAATAAAAGGATGGGATTTCAATTCTAGCTGTAGCAATATTTGATCTGGCAAGAAATACATATTATGAAATAAAATGATTTTTAAAAAAAGATCAGAGGAAAATGACCATAATGAAAAAGTAATTAAAATATTGGATGTTTTTATATATTATGTTAAACCTAAGAAAAGAACTCTGAATTATGTTTTTAATGGTTTTCAACTCCTCCACCCTCAAATGATGCTAATAGGCAGCAGATGGTATACTGTTAACTAATGATAGAAAACTCTGCTGGTGAATTCCTATTTTTTGCCTTTATCCTTAGAGTTATGCAACCCACATAGACTTTGCAATCTTATAACTGGAAAAAGATAGGAACATAATGATTAATATGAAATATATCCATTTTTTAAAGTTTGTGGTTGCTTTTAAATGAATCCATCCCCATAAGCTACATCCTAGAGAACTAAAAGAACTTGAAGCAATCATTTATGACCTTGGACAGTAAATCTTTGAGTCAGGAGGACTTGGTTGAGGTGCCAGATAGACAGAAACAAGCTTCACAAGGACAAGGACTTGTTAATATTGTTCCCTGGCATAGCCACATCTTTTAACACAGTGCCTGCCATGTATTAATGGCTTGACAAATTTCCCTGACAAAATTCCAAAATCTCTTTTTTGAAGTTTGTAGACACTTAGAAAAGGAGGCAGTGATCACTAGGAGGCAGCATTAGTTCACAAAATCAAATATATCTAAGTCATCATTTCTTACTACAGAGAGAAATGAAGATCACAAAACATTTGACTAAATTTCACATGAATAATCCTTGTAAACAAGATGGAAAATAAAAACTAGATCTATTGCAGTTAAATGAATTTATATGTGGTCGAATTAGAGCACTATGCTGGTTAATGGATCAGTATCAACCTGGAAGGAAATGGTCCTCCTTGTCAACAGTTTTTTGTTGTTGTTTTTCATATTTACATGTAAACAGAAAGCAATTTTATCAAATTTGTCCACAATTAAGAAACATAATAATATCCTATAAGAAAAATCATCCCAATATTAGTAAAATGAAATTTAAAAGGAATAAAGAAAGTCCTATAAAAATTCAAAATAGACAGGCCCTCTTTTACATGTGGAAGACTTTTTAGTTTTCACTTCAAGCTGTATGAGTCAAGATATAACTGCCATAGAAACAAATTTAATCTTACTGTGTATTTGTTAAGTATATTGTAAACTTATTATATGTGTCTTCCACATAACCTGAATCTCTCATAATCTATATATTTCAGTCCTTATAGAGATAGAATAGACAATGGGACTATGAAAAAGGTGATAGGGCCCACGAATACACTTTTTCCCATATGGACCTTGAATACTTAGAACAGCTGTTTACTGTTATGTCCTAGAAATCATAGCAAGCACTTTAAATTCATCGTCTAATTTTATTTGTCACAACCCTGGAAGATAGGCCTTATTATCCCTGTCTTAAAGAGAAGGATTCTGTGGCTTAATTAGGGACTCATTCATGCACATGACAAGTGCCAAGCCTTTTAGCAATAATTCCACCAGTCTCTCCTTATTTAGCTATTTAGCTAGTCCCTTTTGCCCACTACAGACCTACTGAATGACGAGAGTAGGGACCAAGAATATTTTTTTAAAGTGCTTCAAGTAATTATAAAAGAATTAAAATTAAATCATAATTTCATTGTAATGTTATAATAATACAATTATAATTGGTAAATACCTTAGATCATCCAAGTATTTCACTCAAACTTCTGATAGATGCTCAATAGCAGAGTTTGAAATTTTATGTTCTGCTAATAGGCTGTATTATCTAAGTACAAAGACCTGGTCAAATTAGAGCCCTGCTACCACTCTCTAGTGCAGGGGTTTTTAACCTTTTTTGTTCCACGGATCCCTTACTAAGTCCACACTATACTGTGTATTATTTAATAAATATATCACACCCACACCAACACATCCCCATATGAATGTTTTTTTTTTATTTGAATTCAATCTCATGGATCCCTGGTTAAGAACCCCTGCTCTAGTGCAATCTCCTGAAGGCATTTAACTCTGCTGAGCTTCAATTTTCTTACACATAATATGAACATAACTACCCCCACTGGTGGTGTAAGCACTTAACATTGTGCCTGGCATATGATGTACACAGTAAATGCTACCACTATTAAAGAATGTGGCAGAACTCCCCAGTAAGGGAATTGGATATTCTTTTGGTTATTATGTGGATCTCCACCCACCATGACAATGCCCCATGAACACTTGAACTCTATCATAAGCCTTATAGATATGCCCCAGGTGAACCTCCTCCCGTGCATCCCCCATCACTGACACCACACCAATGATCCTCCCCTGCCACAGCTGTAATGTACAGTGACATTTTCTTCCATTTTTTCTCTAGTGTCTTATTTTTCAAATTTTATCTTCAAAGAAGCTTTAGGTTACAGAAAAGTCACATACAGAATATAGCAGATTCCTGTATACCCAACATCCTCCCCCTTTTCCCCTTTTCCCTATTAATAACATTTTACATATGGGTGGTACGTTCGTTACAATTGATGTTCAAATATCAAAGCATTGCTACTAACCACATTCAATGACTTATATTATGGTTTACATTTTGGACCACACACTTTTATAAATTTTGATGAAATTTAACATGGCCTGTACCCATCATTACAAGATCATGTAGAACAATTCCAATGCCCCCAAAATGCCCCATGTTCCATTTATTCTATTCCATCCTCCCCCTCCCCTCAAGACCCATGGCAACCACCAAACTTCACTCCTAGAAGAACAGGATTCATAGTTACTTGCAACAACATTGAGAGAGCTTGACATACTGGTCTGCCCTCCTCTATTAGGCACTGCCTACGTTTTTGAGAGACTCCCACCCCTCTGTTTGAGAACGTAGCAGAACTCCCCAGGATGAGAGTCCAATACCTTCCCGTTCATTATGTGGATCTCCACTCACTGATACAATGCACTATGACAGGATGAACACTAATATACTCCCTAGAAGCCTGCCCCAGCTGTGACCTGTCCCGCATGTCCCCCACATCCAACACCCTAAACAAGTAACCCTCCCTTGCCGTATTTGCCAAAAAAGCATTCCCAACATTGTAGTTTCAACCACATACCCGCAAATTCTAAGAGTTCATCTGCTCCCTCCCCAGACCCTGCCCCCAGTTCCATGGACAGTGCAACCTCCCCACCATACTCCCCACACAGGCCAGCACCACCCAACCCAATAGCATCATGCCCATTACTGCACAACTACACTCTTCCACCTTATCATAGATTTTGCCCATATGGGCATTAGCTCACATCCCTCTACTCCCTTTCTGTCTCCTGTAAACCTGTCTTCCAGACTCTAGCTCTGTGATTCTGCTCAATTTGCTTAAGTCATATCAGTGAGGTCATGTAATATTTGTCTTTCAGTGCCTGGCTTGCTGCACTCAACATAAGGTCTTCAGGGTTCATCCATGTTATGCTGTGTGTTCATACTGCATTCTATCTTACAACTGACTAATATTCCATTATAGGTATATATCAGAGTATGCTTGTACATTCATCTGTTGATGGACATTTGGGTTGTTTCCAACTTTTGGCAATAATGAATAATGCCGCTATGAACATTGGTGTGCATATATCTGTTCATGTCCCTGCTTTCAATTCTTCTGGGTATATACCCAGTAGTGGTACTGTGGGGTCATATGGCAGTTCTATAGGTACCTTCCTGAGGAACCGCCAAACTCTCCACAGTGGCTGCACCATTCTACATTCCCACCAGCAGTGGATGAGGGTTCCCATTCTCCCACATCCTCTCCAACACTTGTAGTCCTCTGTTTTCTTAATAGCGGCTAGGCTAATGGTGTAAGATGATGTGTCATTGTAGTTTTGATTTGTATTTCCCTAATAGCAACTGATGTTGAGCATCTTTTCATGTGCTTTTTAGCCATTTGTATTTCTTCTTTGGAGAAGTGTCTATTCAAATCATTTGCCCATTTTTAAAATGGGTTGTTTGTCTTTTATTTTCAAGATATAGGATTTCTTTATATATGCTGGATATTGGGCCCCTATCAAATATATGGTTGCCAAATATTTTCTCCCATTGAGTAGGCTACCTTTTAACTTTCTTGACAAAATCCTTTGAAGTGCAAAAGTTTTAATTTTGAGGAGGTCCCATTTATCTATTTTTCTTTCATTGCTCATGCTTTGGGTGTAAAGTTCACGAAACCAGTTCTTATTACAAAAACTTGTCGCTGCTTCCCTATATTATCGTCAAAGATCTTTATGGTCTTGGCTCTTATATTTTGATCTTTGATCCATCTTGAGTTAATTTTTGTATAAGGTGTGAGATGGTGTTCCACTCTCAATCTTTTAGTTATGGATATCCAGTTCTCCAAGCACCATTTGTTGAAGAGGCCATTCTCTCCCAGTTGAGTGGTGTTTGGTGGCCTTGTTGAATATCAGTTGACTGTATATGCAAGGATCTATATCAGAACTCTCAATTCAGTTCCATTGGTCAGTATGTCTATCTTTGTGCCAATACCATGCAGTTTTGAACACTGTAGCTTTGTAGTACGTTTTAAAGTCAGATAGTGTGATTCCTCTGATTTCATTTTTCTTTTTCAATGTCTTTGGCTATTTGGGGCCCCTTGCCCTTCCAAATAAATTTCATAGCTAGCTTTTCCAATTCAGTGAAAAATGGTGTGGTTATTTTATTTAGGATTGCATTAAATCTATAAATCAGTTTGGGTAGTGTAGCAGTTTGATATTGTTTATAAATTCCAAAAATAGATATTGGATTATGTTTGTAAACTGGTTTGTTTCTCTGGGCATGTTAGATTATATTGGATTCAGAGGTTTCACTTTTACTTCATTAAAGAATGGTGGGCGGGAAGCACAGAAAAACTGCACCACAGAGAAAGGAAGTGAGAGTTTTGATATTGGAGTCCTGGGAAGGAAACACACAAAGAAGCAGATAGATATGTGAGGAAGGAGAGAAGCCTATATGAGACACAGCAGAGGCCCTGGGAAGAGGGATAAGCCATTTGCCTGATAGTCTACAGCTAACCTTGTAGAGAGAACAGAGCAGCTGAGTCAAGAGAAAAATAAGCCCCAGGAGAGAGACAAGACATCCCAGCCTATAGCTGATATTGGAAGAAGCTGGGATCATGAAGCCTTAAGAATAAGAGGAAGCCTGAACCCTTGCAGACATCATCAGCCATCTTGCTCCAACGTATGGCAACAGACTTTGGTAAGGGAAGTAACTTATGCTTTATGACCGGGTAACTGTAAACTTGTACTCCAAATAAATAGCCTTTATAAATGCCAACAGATTTCTGGTATTTTGCATCAGCACCCCTTTGGCTAATACAGGTAGGATAGACATTTTAATGATGTTTAGTGTTCTTATCCATGAGCAGGGAATATTCTTCCACTTATTTAGGGCTTCTTTGATTTCCTTTAAGAGTGTTGTGAGTTTTCTGCATACAAGTCATTTACATCTTTAGTTAAATTTATTCCTAGCTATTTGATTCTTTTAGTGACCATTGTAAATGGGATTTTTTCTTGACTTCCTGCTCGGATTGCTCATTATTGATGTACAGAAATGCTACTGATTTTTGCACACTAATCTTATAACCTGCCACTTACTGAACTCATTTATAAGTTCTAGAAACTTTGCTGTAGATTTCTCAGGACTTTTGAGTTAGAGGATCATGTCATCTGCAAATAGTGAAATTTTTACCTCTTCCTTTCAAATTTGGATGCCCTTTATAGCTTTTTCTTGCCTAAGTCCTCGAGCAATTACTGCTAGCACAATGTTAAATAAGATCAGTGACAGTGGGCATCCTTGTCTTGTTCCAGGTCTTAGAGGGAAAGTTTTTAGGATTTCACCATTGAATATGATGTTAGCTGTGTGTTTTTCATATATATCTTTTATCATGTTGAGGAAGTTTCCTTCTATTCCTATGTTTTGAAGTGTTTTTATCATGAAAGCATGCTGTATTTTGTCAAATGCTTTTTCTGCATCTATAGAGATGATCATGTGATTTTTTTTCTTTCAATCTGTTTATGTGGTGTATTACATTGACTGATTTTCTTATGTTGAACCCATCCTTGCATGTCAGGGATGAAACTCACTTGGTCATGGTGTATAATTTGTTTGGTGTGTTGTTGAATATGATTAGCAAGTATTTTGTTGAGGATTTTAGCGTCTAGGTTCATTAGAGAGATTTGTCTATAGTTTTCCTTTCTTGTGGTGTCTTTGTTTGGCTTTGGTATTGGGTGATGTTGGCATCATAGAATGAGTTAGGCAATGTTCCCTCCACATATGTTTTTTCGGAAGAGTTTAAGCAGGACTGGTGTTAGTTCTTTCTGGAATGTTTGGTAGAATTCATCTGTGAAGCCATCTGGTCCTGGACTCTACTTAGTTGGGAGGTTTTTGATGACTAATTCAATCTTGTTACTTTTGATTGGTTTGTTGAGTTCATCAATTTCTTCTTTTGTCAATGTAGGCTGCTTGTGTGTTTCTAGAAATTTGTCCATTTCCTCTAAATTATCCATCTTGTTGCCATACAATTTTTCAAAGTATCCTCTTATGATACTCTTTATTTCAGGGGGGTCAGTGGTGATA
>JAQZBX010063170.1:0-16738 GCA_029593785.1 Cabassous unicinctus | reverse complement strand
CAGTTGTCATTATGTATATCATACTTGTGTTTTCAAACAAATCCAAACTTGAGATAAGCAAATTTAAGAAATATGAAACAAATATGTCAATGAAGAGAATCTGTGGTTAATTTTATTTGTGGTATATAATTCTAATCAATTGCAAACACTCAGGGTTCACAGTGTTGTCAAACCACCAACAGAATGAAAATGTATACTACACTCCACTCTATTAAGATTAAAATGGATGAAGAATGTTGAAGTAAGGTGATGAATTCTAATTCTTATTTGGGTATGTTTTAAGGCTTGGATAAATTACACAGGAAATGTTTTATTGGAACAAAAAATGTCCTCATTTTTGTTACACTTTCTGGCAAAAATTTTAAAGTGATATGTGATTTTCCAGCTCCATGTGGTCCCAGGACAGTTTTTTAAAATTTTTTTTAAAACAAACTTCACCTGGGAAATTTATTTTTAAAAAATATTTAATTAGAGAAGTGTAGATTTACAGAAGAATCTTACCAGGAAGATTTAACATTATATACTTTTCTCTCTCATCGAGAGAAAGATTAGATTCAGTTGCTCTGTGTTCTTGCTAGCAAAAGTAGGTTTTTTCCCCCACAATTTGCAACTGCAGTTTGAGTTTGGGCTAATTCTAACAAGATCCCTAGGTAATTCTAACACACTTCAAGTTTTGAGAATCCCTTCTCTGCACCATGACTCAGCAACATTAGATTTCATTAAATATCAACAGGTCTTTCTATATGTAGTCAAGACTGTGAACCATAACAATTTTAGATTCCAGAAATCAGCTAATTTCCACATTAGGTGTAGAGCCCATTGCATAACTGCTTTTTATGCCTCTGTTAGTGGGATGAATTCAGATAGTACTCGTTCCTTCCCTAGGATCTTTAGCAACTTTGGGTTCTTCTGTAGAATTATGTTCAGGTGGAGATCCTGTTCATTCATCTGGGAAATTAACTTTCCCAAGATGCCAAATGGGACTCGATATCATTGTACTAAGAGACTGAAGTGTAGAAAGGGCAAGATAAACAATCCCCATGGATATCTTCTGCAATTAATTGATGCCAAGGAGGCAGAAATCCACCCACATTTCAGGTACATTCCTCAATATAGGCTTGGCAGATGGAACATCTGCTTGGCTTCTTGTAGGAGTTTAGCTGTGTCCAAGACAAGGAAAATGTACATGGTAAGAGATTTTCCCCAACTTAAATGACCATGTGTTCTCTCATGTGACAACTTTAACATGAATAAAGTTCTTGTCTTCCAACTGTTGCAACATCTGGAATAAGGCAATAAGAGTACAAATGTAAAAGCATATTTGGGGGTGGGGGGGAGAACTTACAAATCTTCATTGTGATTTGAGTTCAGGAAGAGAAAGGCCAATGTTCATGGGAACACTCCCAGCTCTGCTGGCAAATTCAATCTGGCCATGTTACATGAAAGCGTTGAAATCAGAAACAGTTATGGGAGTTGCATTTCATCTCCCACCCAAAGTAACGGAAGCCACAATTTAATTTGAAAGAACAAAAATATGTCATTTCTGCAGCCTTTGAACTGAAACCATATTAACATCTTACCATTCCCAGAGTGGTAGGATCCATTGTGGTGAATTTTCAAATAATGGTCTGACATAGTGTCAGCCCTCAGAAAACATTTTTGTAAGTAAACTAATGACTAAATTCCTATTATTTTCTTTGATCATAACTGCCAAATCTAGAAGACATTGTGTAAGTTTGGACTTCTATCTTCTGCCCTAGATCTCCTCTGACTTCTAGGTGCTTCCAACAATGGCTCAAGTCTTATTGGGGAGGGTCCCTCCTCCACCCTCTTCATACCTGACACATATTTTTTGCATAATTAAAATTTGATTTAAGTCTGGGAATGAGATTTTGATCTAGGGTTCACAGTAACTATAAAATAATATTTAATCTGATAGCATCTATTTTTCAATGTGTATAAAAAACTACATCGCTATTACTTTAATTAGATTAAGCCTAACTAATTTCTCAAGCTAATTTCAGAGATTTGGTTTCCTCATCTATTAAAAGTAGGTATGGTTCAATATATGGCATATGCTTAAAGATTTGCTTATAATCCTAAAAGAGATTATTCAGTGTGATTGCCTTTGCATTTTTACAAAATAGTACAAATTAATTGTGTACACATTAAAATCAAAGGTAATCAGTGCTTTCATCTGGTTAATAAGACTTTAAATAGTTTTAATTTACTTGGATTATGTTTGAAGAGTTTTGAAAATTTTGATAATTCATGTGAATAGTTTATGAAAGTGAGAAATGAGCCATTAAATGCTTTTTCTGTATGGACAGTTAACAGAGCAGCAGAACACAAGCCAGTTTGAAAGAACAGAGATTGTTTTCAAGTAGAGATTGTTAACCCTCAAGTAAATTGTACTTTCTTCTGTTGGCACAAGACCTGAATTTTTCTTTATAATTTCTCTCTAATACCTCACCTTCCTCTATTTGTTATTTGGTGTCTTTACAGCTTTGTTTTCAAATTTCAAATAATTTGAATGTAATGTTATTTCCTCTACCTCAAAACTTACCAAATATAAATGAAAATACTTGCTTTCTTTATACATACATATACATATATATATATATATATATACACATATATATATTTAAGACCTAATTTCTGTCCTTTAATATGGTTTCTCATGATATGTGATGACTACTAAGAATTCACTGTATGAGCAAAGGGAATGAAAAATGAGGAGACAGGGTGGAGGTTCCCAAATTAATTTTAAGTGATTAAATTTAATTGTTTTAATTGAAAATATTCATCTGCTGTTAACTTTTTTCCTGGGTTCCCCTGTCATTCTATCTCAAACACAAAAAGACATAGCCCAGACTTCATGTATTCTAGTTTAATTAAGAACAACTGTGAAAGCATATTTGTTAAGGAATCAGGTGTCCTATGAGCTAAAGTGAGATAAGATGGAATTTGTAGTTCATTCCCATTTTTGAGATAAATGCTTCCCCTTGCTTTTTTTTGTTTTGTCTTGTTTTTTTAAATTTATTCCCCCCACCCTTGCTGCTTGTGCTCGCTATCTGCTTTCTGTGTCCATTTGCTGTGCATTTCGTCTGTGTCTGCTTGCTGTGTTAGCTCTCCATGGGCACAGGTTGTCAGCTGTCTGTGGACATGGGCCAGCTTGCCCTCACCAGGAGGTCCCAGGAACTAAACCTAGGGCCTCCCATGTGGTAGACAGGAGCACAACCACTTGAGCCACATCTGCTTCCCTTTCCCTTGTTTTTTGAAGCATTTTTATTTATTCACATACAATACAATCCATGAAAAGTACATAGTCAATGGCTCTCAGTAGAATAAGAGTTGTGCTCCATCACCACAGTCAATTTTTTACATGTTCATTGTGGAAAAAAAAAACCTTATAACCCTTTATATTCCTAAAGTATTGAGTCTAAGCATTTGTGCAGTATCTTTTCACATTTAATGAAAGAATATTAACATATTACTGTTAGCTATAGTCCATAGTTTTCATTAGTTGTATTTTTCCCATATACTAAACCATTACTGACAACTTATAGTAGTGATATACATTTGCTCCAGAATGAGATATATTTGGATGCACAGTAGACATCCATTTCAGAATGACTTCTTCCACTTAGCAATATGGATCTAAGTTTTCTCCATATCTTTTCATGTCTTCATAGCTTATTTCTTGTATCATTGAATATTATTAATTGTATGGATAATTTACAGGATTTTTTTAACCATTCACCTACTGAAGAAAATTTTAGTTGCTTCTAATTTTTAGTAATTTTGAATAGAGCTTTAAACAGTGGTGTACAGGTTTTTCTGTAGACATAAGTTTTAAACTTATTCAGATAAATAACTAGGAACACAATTGCTGGGTTATATGGTCAGACTATGTTGAAGTTTGCAAGGAACTGCCAAACTGTCTTCCAAAGAGGCTGGGCCATTTTGCACATCCACTAGGAGTGGGTTACTTCCACTCTAAAATGTCACTAGCGTTTAGTGTTGGGAATCCTTTATTTTTAAAATTCTTTTGGCCTTCATTCTTCAACTATAAAACATATGGCCAGATTTGACCTGATGACAAATGATTGCAAACATTTAAACAGACTTATTAATGAAGTAATAATAAAATCTTCCTCCAGTAATCTCACACAGTAATACTCCAGGTGGTGCTAAGTTGACCATTACAAAGAGACTCTTTGCTTCCCTGTTCCCACCCAAGCTTCCAGCCACCATTGTACATCCTGAGTCACCCATCAGATTTCCAGGGCTCATCTGATCACAGATCTGCTCATTTCAGTATCAGTAATCATTTATAACTCTTGATACCTAAGGGCCTCTTGACTATGTCCTCCTGAGGAGATTAGTGAAGGTTATAGCAGTTTAGATTTATAGGAAAATATTCTGACATTCCCTCTTCTTGGAAACCTTGAAGCCTGATTGACCTAGCAAAAGCTCAGTAATCCAAGGACCCCTCTGTTGTTTCTTCCTATAAGAACCTATCTGCTACTTGCAAGATACATCATTTCTCCATCTTGTTTTCTTAGGATAATGTCCAATCACTTCTAAGCAATCCATTATTATTTTAACTTAGATTTATGAGTTCTTCAAATTTCTTTTAAAGAGACAAACCTACCTGACAACTGGGACTGAGGCCCTGATATTAAATAAGAAATAAAAAGTGTTCTTCCATTGCTAGAATAATAATGTCTATAGTAGAAGAATAATAAATCTACTTTATTCCATTTTTCATTCCCCAATCTTGAGGATTTTTGGATGGTGATGCCCACTCTGTTTCTAATTGAGAAGGAGCTTATATCCCATGGGGTAGATGGATATAACTATCTTCCTTACAGTTGCAAGACACTCTTGGGATGGATGTTGTCCATCATCATCTCCTTGTTAATTGCCCTGGGTGAGTCAAATGAACTGTAGAGTAGGTGTTGAAATTCAGGGCTACCTGGAACATGGATGGAACAAAGATTTAACTTCTGAGACATATATTTATCAAGTATAGTTCTAATTATAGGTTGAAATAAAAGGGGCACAAGAGCCATTTGTAGAGAACCGATAAATGAGTCTAACTCTGTTGCAATGGGGAGCATAAATTCCAAAGTAAGGCCCACTAACAGGGTGTAAATTTCCTGAGCTGTCTGCCCTGCTAATGGTTTCTGGATTTCTCTTGATCCTTCAGGATCCACACTATTTGAGGCACTGTTACTGTGGCTATCAAGGAGATCCTGTTGAGACTTGCATAATGTAACCTCTGGAATGACCTCCTGACTCACTTTGAAGTCTCTTAGCCATAAAAACTCATTTGTATTTACCATTTTTCCCTTTTAGTCAAGGTGTTTTTCCAGATGCATTGCTAGTTGGTGCTTGGTAATAATTCCTTGGTGCCAGGGAGGCTTAGCCCCAGGAGTCATTTCTCTCACTGGGGAGGGGGCGGGTAGTACATTTATATGCTGAGTTTGGATTAGAGAGAGTCCACATTTGAGCAACAAGGAGGCTGTCAGGAGGTAACTCTTAGGCATTGATATAAAGGAAGTGGCCATCAGAGGTTCTGAGGAATTGAAGAAGGAAGAATAAGTGTAACATGGGGGCATTTTTAGGACATTGGAGTTGTCCTGCATGACATTGCAGTGACAGATACAGGGCATTGTATATTTTGTCATAGCCTACAAAATTGTGCAGTGCAGAGTGTAAACTATAATGTCAACTGTAGTCCATGGTTAGTAGCAATGCTTCAATGTGTTCATCAATTTAACAAATGTACCACAGTAATGAAGGATGTTGGTAATGTGGAAAGTGTGGGTAGGGGAGGAAGTGAGGCATATGGGAATCCCTTATATTTTTTATGTAACATTTATATAATCTGAAGCTTCTCTAAAAATAAAAAAAAATAGTTAAGAAAAAATATATACAAAGCATATCTAACAAAAAGTAGACAGTGAAGACTTATAATTTAAAAATTTGAAAACAGTCTGGTTTCCTTCATGTTTTTCTCCTGGTTTTTCATCCTACCTACATAAGCCCAGATCTTCTGCAGATCATCTAAAACAATACTATAGTGTAATTGAAGAGAACAAAATTGATAATACATCAAAAAAATTAAAAACAATGGAAATATTCCTGAGTTGTAAGATGCCATCCAGAAAGGGAAATATTAAGATTACGTAAAATTATTCATGAGTTCCTATCTCAGATGTAAAGATCAAAATTCTTATTAGGTTAATTATATTTGAGAATTTTCAAATGTTTACAAACCTGATATTAAAAAATGAGAGTAAATATGAAACATGTAACGTGAAGAAAAAGAGAAATTTTGGTTCCATTTGAAATTGTTGTAAGTTCTTCCAAACTACTGAAAATTCACAGCCTGGAGACTCCCCTATATTTATGGAAAGAGCATATTTCAATAATGACTTAGTCACTCTTAGGTAAGCTCGCATTGTTTAACATAACTCAAACTCTTAAATCTTTCTGCATTAAAGCTTATTAAAGTTTTCTATAAGAATGTTCTTTTTTATAATTATATATTTTTATTTTTTGAAGATACTTATATTACATAAATGTTACACAAAAAAATATAGGGATTCTCATATGCCCCACTCCCCATACCTTCCACACCCTCCTTATAAACAACATCCTTCATTAGTGTGGTACATTCATTGTAATTGCAAAATTCATCCTGGGGCATTGCCACTGAACATGGACCATAGTTCACATTGTAGTTTATACTCTTTCCCACACAATACTGCAGACCATGGGAAGATATATAATGGCCTATATCTGTCATTGCTATGTCATTCAGGATGAAGAATGTTCTTAAACTTTTAAACCATAGAGAAGTTGAAAAATCCAACCGTGTGCTCAATATATCCTTGGCCTGGGGAAATGACTTGTGATCAGAGCATCTGTAACTAGCACACCGCAGTGATGGGTTGTCAGGTGATAGAGGTGAGCACAGATCACTGAGGATGTCAAATGAGAAAAGCAAAGGAGGAATGGATGACTGAGCATATCAGAGTTATCAGCAGTACTCTAGGCACAAGCTGTTTAATTTCTCCAGCAATTGAAGATTTGTGGTTGACCTGTTCAAGCACAGGTCCAAGATCTTGTTAGCTAAATTATGTGATTGTGGTGAAAAGATGTCCTTTCAATTCTGCATATGATACAGGCATTTACCCAGTTCTTTATGTTCTAAATGACATACTTATTTCACTGTGAATAAAAAGTATAATTTTCCTATCATTTAGAAAATCACACAATCCAGTTAGTCAAGTCCTAATGTTTATTTAATTCATAATGTATATACCATGAGATGTTGAACTTTAAAAATTAAAAGAATAATATTTAGAAATTGATCAGGGAGTTTTGGACATAGTTTTAGGTAGAGAAATGTATAAAGAAAACACAGAGTGTTTGACCGTGATAATGTGGAATATTTTAAAATGCAATTCATATTCTCATCAACCTAATTTTTGAATTTGTGAATCATGCAATAGACCATATTGCTCTATTTTTGGTGCAATGTGTGTACCTGTTAGGAAAAACTGTAGCTTGGAGCACAAAGTAACTGTCAGTAAATGTTTTTCTTCATATTGGGTTTATTGTTCTATCTTGGGTTGTGCTGGAGAAAGGGATGCTTGGATTCATAACAGAACAAATTCACAAAGAACCATTTTCACCATAACCTGGGCTTGAAGGACAAAAGAAAGGGCAGAGTGGATTGGAGGTTGAAATATTGGTAAATGTAAAGATATGGGATCCATTGCTAATGTCGCAAAAGGAAATATTTCCAATATCCATATCAAGGAAAATCCCCACTTTGTGTAAACGGGGACTTAACCAGAGGGCAGTCAGAGGTATGGTGCAGGCATGCAAGGAACTTCCTTCTCTCAAACCCAGTGTCCAGAATCCAAGTTCAGTAGAGAGTATGATCTATTTTGTCAGTGAACAGTTTCTTTGCAAAGCCCCAGAACCCATTCTTTGTTTGTTCCCACATCCACTTCCCAGTAATGTTGACCATGAGTGAACCGAGAGGAGCCCAGGACACAAACTGAGCAGCTGAATCTCTTGGCAGATACATTCAGCTTCTGTTTGATAGTCCCACATTGGACACTCCTCAGGTCATCAGAAATGATGAGGAATTCATTGGCTGTGTCAACATCAAAGGTCATATCCACTGTGGAAAGAAAAAATAATTAGCTAGACAAAAGGATAGATTATAGGCCCACTCTTCAATTCTACTGTAAAGGTCCATATATCTGATTCACTTTAACTTGTTTAATTCTGCTCTTCCCTGGGGAAACATCCTTGGATTCCCTGAGTAGGTCAAATTATCCTATATATGTTTGTTGCAACATGAATCTTGTATTCACACTGGGAATTCAGTTTATAATGTGTAATGTGGTTATCAGATTAAAGGGTTTTCTTCTCTTAAATGCGTTAGACCCATTAACACACAGAGGAGTACTGGAACTTAAACTTTAACATATATGGTAGCATGTGTTCTATCAAAATAAAAATAACATAGAAATTTTGAATGAAGAAAAAAAGTATCTAAAATAGCATAATTATGAAATAGTAAACTTGCTTTTTGGTTTGTTTTTGCTATACTATTCATATCATGTTTTTGCCTAGGCAGCTGTATTCCTGGCTTTCTGGTTTTGTTTTCCTAATATAATAACAAAATGATGACATACTGCTAGGAGTCCTGATATTGTATGGTATACCACTTTGGAAGTCAAGATAAAGGAGGGATTGACTGGGCTTGAATAGGAATGTCTTTGTAACTTGGCAACAGCTTCAACCCAGAACATGCATCGTGTAGTGTTTAGGGAGCAAGGAAACTTGGAGAGGACTGGCTTTGTGGACTGCCAACATCTCCATCTAGCCTTAATCATCAATTCAAGTACAGAGCTGTTTGTCCTAATGTGACCATGTGAAGTGACCCAATGGGAATCTGAGAATTGAAACTTGGGACAGATAATTACTTTACTCAGATCCATTATGGCTTGACCCAATGGAAGATGCTGAGACATGAATGACACCAGAAGAATGGGTTAATAAGGACAAAAAAAAGGTCTGGGAGTGGTTTCAGCATCCCAAATTAAGTTTACAGGGGCAGAAAGCCCACTTACTGAGGAAATAAAGGAACTTATTTTCTCACAAGTGATATTGAAGCCTGGGATACTCTCACAGCAAAATTGTCATATTCAAGCCCACCAGGGTCACCATTAATTATATGATACATTGTAACAGAGGCAGGGACAAGACAAAGAACAAGGAAGGACTTAGCACCTTAGAATGAGCTGACTTGTGGAATGGCATAGATCTAGTTAGACTTTATTTCTACAGAATCATTATACATGTAGCTGAGTTCAGATAATTCACTTCAAACATGTACCTCTCTCCTGATTGGGTCACAAAAATACTCACAGTTAACCTATGAGTATGAATCAAATGATATTGAATCAAATATTATTTTCTATTTCACTGAATCAGTGGGGAAGGCACATGCTTTGGTCCTCATATCCTGAGTCTGCAACCTAAACCTACAAGAACAACTACTACTTCACTTTTACTACCCTTTTACTGGGTCCTGAGCACAGGGATGAAGCCATTAATGAGAATGGAGCTCTTCACTCACTGGGGATTAGAATCACCTGGGATTTTAAACATTGCTGATTCCTGGACCTACCACCCAGGAGAGATCAGATTAAGTTGGTAAAGGGCCTTTCTACTTATAGTGTAGTCCAGGAAACAAAAGCAACACTAACAACCGGGCTTATGATAGAAATCAAAATATTCAGGAC
Organism: Cabassous unicinctus; assembly: GCA_029593785.1. Taxonomy (NCBI): domain Eukaryota; kingdom Metazoa; phylum Chordata; class Mammalia; order Cingulata; family Chlamyphoridae; genus Cabassous; species Cabassous unicinctus. Next base: position 6,896 of record JAQZBX010063170.1, on the reverse strand, counting down.
AGTCCAGCATTTAGAATGGAAACCGGAATTTTAAACAATCCCCAGGTAATTTAATTCATATTCAAGTTTGAGAAGCCAAGGCCTAAGCTAATACTGCCCAATAGAAATGTATTGCAAGCCACATGTATAATTGTAAAGTTTCTTATAAACATATTACAAAAAGTATTAGGACACAGGTAAAAATTATTTTTAGAAACTTATATTTCACTTCAATATATTCGAAGCATTAACATTTCCACTCGTGGCATTAATCACATTTTGAAGTTCCATAGCCACCAGTGGCTATAGAATTGGACAACAGAATTCTAGGGCATGACTTGATTGAAAAAAGCCCAGCAAAAACCCAGGTGGTTCTAATCTATATTTAGAAATGAGAAACAGTTGATCTTGGAGCAGAAAAATTTTGAATGCAACTTATATTTAACAAAATCCTTTGCAAGATTTGGTTTTCAAGAGCTCTTTATGTGTTGGGGACAAGAGGTTTAGATTCTTTACCTTGGAACTTCAGCATCCATGCATTCATCTGTAGAATAGTTCTCAGGTGAGGCTCCAATTCTCTGGTCTTAGAAACCAGCTCCCCCAGTTTCATTCTGGGCTTGATGTCACTCTTCTGAGAGACCACAGGACATAAGGGGCACAAAAAACCCTCCTCATCGGGCTCCTTCCTCTGTGACTTTGTGCAGTGCAGGCAGCAGACATAACCACATTTTAGGTGTGTGGGATTTTCAAGATAAGCCAGACGGACAAGGCAGGTACTTGTTTCTTTAAAGTGCTCAGCCATGGCCACTATCTGGGGGGAAATGTGCATAAAAATGGGATTTCCAAGAGTTAAATAACAATATACCTTTGGCATCTTTCATTTTACATGCCTAGAAAAACTGTGTATCTTATATATGCAATTCCTAGCACTAATCATGAAAATAATATATAAATACATGTACAAAGAATTTATGGCCCTGACTTCTGATATTTGAAGTGCTAGTTGGAATGAACACCATGATTCAAAATTCAGTTTTAAATTTAGGAAGTAAAGAAAAAGAAGATAAATTAAAAGTACCAAAATAAGAAAAAAATACCTCACCTCCACTAGGGTTTCCTCTGGCCTCCAACAGCTTCCACCAACAGCTCAGATCTGCGGCAAAATGCACAGACCAGGGCCTTTTATAAAGAGGTTCCCTCCACCTACCTCATTCACATCCTGCCCCTCCTCTTTAATTCAATAAGATTTTGATTTAATTTCATAGAAATTAGTGTTCTACTTATGATTTAGAGAGGTTAAGCTAAACAAAGGAGAACATTTTTTCCTGAGAATGTTTTTTTTTTTCCTTACTATGGGCAAAATATTTCCTTATTTTCCTTGCAAATGATATCTACCTGTTATTTCTGGTGATGACAACATTCATTTTAAGTTGCTGATTAATTAAAAACTGAGTTTTCAAAGTTGTTTTCAAACATTGTCATAATGTTGCTCTGAATAGTTGTGTCAGTGGTACCAGTCAGTGCTTTTCCTCCTCTGCTCTTGTTCTCTCTCCCTTGCTAAAGTGCTCTTTGGACAAACCAGAATTTCCATTTGTCTTGAGCCTCCAGTGACTGCTGATGTTCTTTTTGCTTCTCTCCATGGCACTTTTTGCATTTTATTTGGAAAAGATTCTAGAGTAACCCCACTACACAGTCCTCTGATTTCCTTCAGATATTAATTTAGCTACCCCAGGTCCCGTTTGGTTACTGTTTGTATGGTACTTTCTTTCCAATCCTTCACTTTTACCAGTTTCTGTCTTTAGATGTAAAATGCATCTTTTGAAGATATTCTGGCAATGTCTTTCTTTTGGTTGGAATGTTTAACCAATTTTGATTTAAAGTAATTGCATATAAGTTGAGACTTATATCTGGCATTTTGTTAATTGTTTTTGTATGGTTGTTAATTTTATTGTCTCTCATTCCCTCCATTATTACCTTTTGCAGTGAACCATTTTGAATCCTTTTGTGCATAGTTTTTAGATATTCTCAATGTGGATACAATGGTGCTTGCACTGAATGTCCTAAATCTTTAAAAGTCAAGTTTATGTTGATACTGATTAACCTTCAATAACATAGAAACTCTCTGCTCCTATACTGCCTCTCTGTGCCTGTTTCCCCTTTATAAATTGCAGACAGAGTGAATCACTAAGGGTGTTCAAAAAACTAAGTAAACATTTGTAAAGCTTTTAGAACAGTCTGGTACATAATATAATATGAATGTATGTTGAATAAAATAATACTGAAACAATCTCCTCACTGCTATTTATCCCAGATGATAGTGGTTTTGATACTTAGTACAGTGTTCAATATTGTAGCACGGCAAAACATTTACTCATTTTAGAAACATTCATTCACTTTCATTACTTTCATGGCCAGGCATAAACTCATCATCATATACAAGAACATCTTTGATCTGGTCCTTGTTTCCCTCTCCTGGTCTCACTCAGCCAGTCAGCAAACATTTTTCAGACAAACATTTTTTGCTAATGCCTATGCTATTTGCTGGGCTGTATTTTAGTGTGACTATAAAAAATAATGGATTTCAGATTTAAGTTTCCTGTTGATCATTGTCAGTATGAAGACACATAATTGATTTTTATATATTGATTCTGTTTCCTGTGACCTTGCTTAACTCACTTATTAGTTCTAGGAACTTTAAAATTTGATTTCATGGGATTTTCAATCATGTCATCTGAAAATTGTGTTTTATTTTTTCCATTTCTTGCTTTATTGCACTGGCTAAATTTGTTAATAAGATGTGAAATATAAGCAGATATCCTTGTTTCATTACAAATAATAGGAGGCATTATTTCATCTTTCCAGGTTAAACATAATTATATATGCACTGTCTTTGTAGATGTCCTTGTTCAGATTGAGGATAGACCCTTGTATTTTGGCTTTGCTGATAGTGTTTTGTTTTCTTTTTTTTCAGTTTTGAGAAAATATATAATGGCTAGTATCCCTCCCTCATTGCAATAACATGCAGAGCAATTCCAATGTCTCAAAAGTGCCCTGTGCTACATGCTCCCCTCAGAACCTTTTTATATTAGTGCTACAATTCCTTCTATTACTAGAATAATAATAAATCTACTTTGTCCATAGTTGAATTCCCCACTTTGTTCACACTTCTATCATGAGGATTTGGGCATGGGATGCCCACTCTGCTTCTGACTAAGAGGGGTTAGATCCTCTGGGGCAGATAGATGGAACTGTCTTGCTTGCAGTTGCAGATACTTTCAGGTTTTGGGGATGTGCTTTGTCCATCATCATCCTTTGTTAGTTGTCCTGGATGAGTTTGATGAACTGGAGAGTAGGTGTTGGCTGCAACTCTCCTGAGAGTCAGAGCTCACCTGGCATATGAACAGCTGGAAGATTTAAGTCTCTAGGACATATATTTAATGGGTATAGTGCTAATTATAAGTTCAAATAAATGGGGCAGAAGAACCATGTGTAATAAAATTATAAATGAGTCTCACTCTGATACATTGGGGAAGATGGCTTATATATTCCTGGGTTCTGGAATCTGCTAGGTCTGCCCTGGCTTCCTGACTTTAGCACATTATGTATAAAGATTAGCACACATAATTGACTTTCACCACAAACCTTTTTCTAAATTGGATCACAAAAGAAATCAGAGTTAAGCTGTTACATGGAGACAGGCAGTATTTCCTGTGGCATCAGGTCAGTAAATAAGGCACATGGCATGCACTCAGTTTCTGACTCCACCAGTGGACCTCAGTCTACAAGGTTGTCCATGCAGAATGCTGTACACTGTGATAAATCACTACTGAGTCAAAGTCATCCGGGACTTTTTAAATGCCTGGTAACTGAATATTTATTCAAATTTTGAGAAGCTATAGTCTAGGCAGTGCTGCCCAATGAAATCATGAAAGCCACATGTGTAACTGAATTTTTCAGTGGCCATATTTTTAAAAACTAAAACTATACCTGTAAAATTGTTTAAACAACTTTTAAAAAATAAATTTTTCTTTAGTTTTAAAGGAGCTTTAGATAACATAAATTTTACATCAAAAATATAGGGACTACACCACACATCCCCTCCAACAACATCTTTCATTAGTGTGGTACATTTGTTACAATTGATGAACACATATTGAAGCACTGCTATTAAGCAAGGTCTGCAATTTACATTATGTTTTACACCTTGCACCAGCCAATTTATAGGTTTTGACAAGATGTATAATGGCTTGTATCTATCATTGAATTATTATGCAGGCAACTTATTTATTTAACGCAATACTTCCAAAAATATAATTTCACATGTAGCAGTAGCCACATTTCAGGTGGCCAATAGCCAGCAGTTGCTACCTTATTGGACAGTACTTGTCTAGGTCATGACCTAAATGTTTTCTTTCCTTTAAATCTTAAGTGGATCTAATGTATGCTCAGAGGTAATTACAACTGTTGCTTGGGAAGCATAAATGGTGCTCATATGTAAAGGAGAGCATTTTGTGGGAAAGAGGGTAGGCTGTATAGACTCCTTACATTGGAATTGCAGTATTCTTGGGTTCATTTTTAGAAGAACACTCGGGTGGGCCTCCAGTTCCTTTATCTTGTAAGCCAGGCCCCCACCCCCACCCAGCTGTCAGTTGGGCCTGATGTCTTTCTTCTGAGAAACCTCAAGGCAGGATGAGCACAACAAACCCTCCCCTTGAGGCTCCTTCTGCAGTGAATTAATGCAGTGAAAGCAATAGATGTAACCATACTTCACGTACATGGGTTTGTCAAGATTAATCAGGCAGATAGGACATCTACTTGTTTCCTTAAAGTGTTCAGTCATGGACACTCTCTGGGAGGAAATGTGCATCATAATAAAGTTTCCATGAATTCAATGACAATATTCTTAGGGGCTCTTTCATCTTTACATGCCTTGAGAAACTACCATCTCTAGTATTAGGTAAAGAAGATAAATTATAAGTACAAACACAAATGTGAAACTCATGACCCTGAAATACTGATAATTGAAATGCTAGTTGGAGTGAAGGACAGGATTCATCATTAGGCTTTAACCAGAGGTGATGGAAGATTCTAGACTGAAATGTCCAATAGGGAGGCCTCCAGACACATGTGACCATTGAACTCCTGAGGTGGGGCATTTCTGAATTAAAATGTGCTGAAAGGGTAAATTAGACATAAATTTTGAAGATCTATTAAGAAAAGAGAATGTGAACTATTTCATTAAAAACTTACAAAATTGATCATCACATGTTGACATGACTATTTTTGATATAAAAATACATAACACCATTTTTTTAACCTTTCCTTATGTGGCTACTCAAAAATAGATAATTTCATGTATAGGTTACACTGTGTTTTTCTGAGAAATCATTGGTGTGGACTTAGAGATGTTCCAACTCTCCCACCTGGTCCAATCTGTGGTAAAAACCCATAATAGCACCTGAAGTGTTGACGAATCAATAGTGGAAACTCAATTCACCCCTGGAAGTGAAGTCCATCCTGTGATCTGATTAAGACTAATGATGAATATTCATTTCTCTTACATGGCTATTGAAAGGTAGATTTTGCCTACTGCTTCTGGAACAGGGGGTTCCAAGAGTCCCTAAGGGTACACATTGTACCTGACATTCATTTGGCAGAATTATTAATTTTCTCCATTCCCTGGACCGTGCCTTCTCAAATTTGAGAAGTCAAAAAATAACTACATAAGTCTGTACTCATCTCTTCTCACCATGGTTCTCCTCTTTCCTCCAGCTGTTTACACTGACAGCTCTGGTCTGAAGGGAGATACAACTACATGGTGTTTTAATATAGAGGGTTCCTTTTCCCACCTTCTTCACATCCTGCTGCTCATCTTTAACTCAATCACATTTTGCTTTAATTATGGCATAAATGAGATTTTTTCTGAGAATAGGGAGAGGTTACCACAAAGTGAATCATTTTATCCAGACAGTGTTTTTTCCCTGTTAATATAACTAAAATATTACCATAGTTCTAGGTTAGATATTGAATATTATGTCTGTTGATGAAAAGATTTAGAATTAGGAAAGGAATTTTTAAAACTAAATATTTGGCTCAATATTCATCTTTACAGGATGAATGAATGTAGATTCAAATACTTTTTATTTGCAAAATATTACCTCATAAGGTGTTGGGGCATTAGCGGTGTCCAAGGTCTGGCTCCAAAGGTGGACATACTTGAGGATCTGGAATTCATTGTGCAGTGCTTGCTGCACCACCTCCTTGCCCTTCAGGAGCAACCTCCTCTGCCCACACAGCTTGCTGCCCAGACTGGGTCTGTCTCAAGGACCTGACACTGCAGCTGCTGCACAAGCAGATCCAGGCAGGCAAGCATGAGTACTCATCAATGGAAGATGCCCTGATGGCCATGGAGCTCTACTAGCTGGTAGATGTGCTGTGGGAAAAGCAGGACGCCAGCAGCCCATGGGCGCCCTGATGACAGAGAGCCTGACAGCAGCTGTACAGACATAGAACAGTATACTGAGGACCAGTACTGGCCTGAAGACCTGGCCTAGGGCACCAGAGGAAGGGCAGGAGGGAGTGAGTGAAAAGAGGGTCTGCCTGGCCTCTGAGGGGAGTCTGTGGGGAGCAGGGCTTGGGGAGCACAGTTCAGGCATCCCACTCCTTTGGGCAGAGGTGTTGGAGCTGCCTTCTCTCCTCTTGACTCCCTCTGGCTACAGCACAGCCCCATCTCTCCAGCGCTGTTGTTGGACCTTTCTCCTGGCTTCATGTGGCTTTTGCTAATGGCACTTAACACACACCATGGGAATGTCAGGAGTACTATTTTCCAGGGCTTTTCAAGACTTGGGAATGTCCCTAGCCTTCCCCCACTCCCAGATCTGCAGTTACCATTCTGTGCCATCTAAAGGGGTAATGTC
>JAQZBX010063169.1:0-16739 GCA_029593785.1 Cabassous unicinctus | reverse complement strand
TTTTTTTTTTTTTTTTTTTAAGATTTATTTTATTTATTTATTTCTCCCCACTCCCTCATTGTTTGCATTTGCTGTGTCTGTTTGTTGTGTGCTGATCTTCTCTTTCTTGGAGGCACCAGGAATGGAACCCAGGGACCTCCCATGTGGGAGCGAGGTGCTAATTGCCTGAGCCACCTCTGCTCCCTGCTTTGTTGCATCTCTTTCTCATTGTGTTTCCTTGCTGTCTTTTGGTTGTGCCATCTCACAGCGTCATCTTGTTGTGTCATCTCGCTGCGCCAACCCGTCACGTAAGCTCGCCATCTTGCAGATCTTCTCCAGGAGGCACCGGGAACCAAACCCAGCCCGTCTAGGTGGTAGGCGGGAACTCAGAAGCCTGAGCCACATCTGCTTCCCAGCTTTCATTTTTATATACTTTCTTCACCTAATGATATGGCAAGCAGTTTCCCATGTTAAATGGGCTTGTGTAAAGCTAATTTTCAGTGGCTGGATACTATTTTTTATGAACATATCATAGTATAATTAGCCTATCTCACATGTTGGACCTGGACACACACCTCTCCCCTCACTTTCTCACTATTAAAAATAGTATTACAGTGTTTTACCCTGTGTGCTTGATTTCCAGAGGTAGAGGACGTGATCAAGAACCTGAATTGAAAATGTTTTACCAACTCGTACAGTTACTACTTGTTTATGAGATCCTTGTCAATATTGTGGGAATCTTTTTAAAATGCCAAATAAAGCAAAATGGAATTGCTACTTTGGTATTAAAGGCTCTGCATTTTAATTTATACATGTCTTTGATTATTGATTTGGAATTTTTTTTGTCTAGCTTGTTTATTAAGCAAATTCACAGCACTAATGATAATTTCTTTGTTTTATTTACTGAGAATGTTGTAACTGTACCTACTTCTGCATTTTCTTAAAAGAAATATTGATGAGAGAGATTCATACAATTTCCAGTGTGATTCACATATTCCACTGCTAGTCCTTAAGGGTATAAATTTTGTTAGGAGATTTATGGACTGTAAGCACTTGAAAGAACCTAAGGGCTATCTTGTTCAAACTGTTAGAGATTACCCACTTGTGCTTGGAATGCCATTCCTTAGTACCGCTGTCTAGAATTTGCTACCTGCTCAAGTAAAAATCAACACCTTGTCTCCCTTCTTCTGTCCACTAGATACAGATAAGTAAAATCATTTCTTTGGTATATGCCCATCTCCTATCCTGACATCTCTTCTTTACTTACTAGTGTGCCTAGGGCCTTAAGCTCTCCTTTATTGTAATAGAACCCTTCACTTTGATATTTCCACAAAACCCTCACTTTCTCTTCCTCTGATATTCCAAGATTAACTGCTTTCTTTCCAAATTAAAATTCTCGCTTACTTAGTGAATGCTGGCCACGATTTAGGATTAGAGCAAAATTCCAAAACATGAAAGACTAATAGAATTCTCAGGAATGCTTGATTTTTAAGAAGGAATGTTTGTTGAATGATCAAGTAGAATTTCAGGCAATAATGGGAAGACTTTTTATGGAAGGAAGGAAACATGAGGGAGGACTGCCAGAACTGAAGAGTATTTGACTTTTGATTTCATTTCATTTAGTTGAGCAAAAGAATTTACAGAAACTTAATGTACAACTTATAAAAGTTTGCCAGACCCTAGCCTAAATCAAGATTACTTCTTATGCATGAAACTAAAATACACAAAACTTTGCCATTAAGATTTTGTTGTATAGGTTTCTAATTCTTTTTACTTTCCATATACAGATTTTGATAAAAATGGGGCCATATACAATGTACAGATTATATTTTATTTAATATCACAAACATCTTTCCATGTCACTACATATTCTAAATATATTGTTTTAAAATAACTACATAGTATTCTTTTTAAGTGAATTTGAAATGCTATTATTATGATATGCTTATTTTTTCTCCTTTGTAGACTATATGTTCTTTAAGAAAGAGGGAATGTTTTCTTAAGCATATGTGTGTTGAGAGAGATACTTGATAAATGCTTGCCTCTTAATGAGACGTTCTGTTCCTAGCTACATTTTCTGCCATCTAGGTCATTTTATATCAGTGATACATTTTACTAGCAAAATTATGATAATCCTTTTTTGGAATAATTAATCATGAAAAAAAAACAACAAACTTTCCAATCAGATTTTTCTGGAAACATGAGGATTAAAAGAGTATAGTTATCCACTTGAACTGGGCTATATCAACTGTACTTTTTCTCTGAGTATAGCAAGAAAGATCCTCCGTAAGGCTTTCCAGCATAAGACTGTATGCATAACAACTGAAAGTTGTTTGAGTGGATGAATGAGGTAATTATTGAGTGGCTGGTTGGAATGTTTGCTACTAGCTGCAGAGCAGAGTTGTTAGCTCTTAGTGCTTGTGGTCATTTACTATAATTAGAATAATTAAACCTGTGTTTAGATAATTGCAGAGCCAGGTCATGGAGGACCTGTTTAGCTTGCATTTACATCCGAATGTGTGTTAAAGGCTACCTTAGTAGATTTTGAGATGAAATAGATTTATAGCAAGTCCCAGAAGCAGCAAGGGGGGGATAAATAAATCTTTAAAAAAAAAAAAAGAATGCCTTGAAAATAATCAGAAGCTAGAGTAGTCTAGACTGTTCTTGATTAAATCTTCAACAGATTAGCATATTGAAAAGAAAAACCTAGCATAGGCCCTCCCTCAGTAACACAGCTTTCTTTACTTCATGGGTTGTATCTTTTCTTCATTGTAAAGAAAGAGTAAATCTCTACTAGTTGGTACACTTTTTAATTTCCCATCCATTATTTAACTCATCATTTGGCTTCTCTTACTACAAAACTGCTTTTTTTAAAGGTCAGTGAAAGTTCTTCTGGTTGACTGTTGGTCACTTTTGTATCTTGATCAAGGTCATACATTTGGATTATGTTGGTGTTAGGATTTGAATTTGGACAAAACTGAATTCAAAACCCAGGGAAAATGAGGGAAAAGTGAGGAACAAGATAGAAAAGAGAAGCTCCATAATGTGGTTACTACCTCCTCTTATGCACCAGGTTTTCCTCTTGCCTAAACTTCAAAGTGGACAGGCATCCTGAAAGTACTTAAAAATCCTGTTTCAAAATTTCTTTGCTTTCTTTACCACACAGTTGCTGCAAGGTGGTAAAAGTGGCCTCCTCTACCTACAAACATTCCAGAAAGGTGAAATGCTTATTGATATTGTACTCCATCTTTCAAGGCCTCATTAAAATATGACTTCCTTTCCAGGCTGGTGTGATTTCTCAGTTCTGTGAAATTCCATAGCTCTTGGTTTTCTCATTCATTGTCTAGATCAAGTTGTGCCTTGTGTTATGGTTGTTTATTTGCCTTCTCTTATGATACTTAAGTTTCTTGAGGGTAAGGATTACATTTTATCTTTGCATTCCCCATTCATTTATTCAATGAAAGTTCAGTGACCACCTACAGAGTGCCAGTACTATGCTAGTCCCTGAAGATCTAGATTTGAAAAAGGCATGTTCCTGTGATTCAGCTCTTAGTGTTGGAGAAAAAATGAAGATCTAGGTTTGCTTGAGTTTGATACAACATAATGCAACAGTTGATGAAAACTGTCAGATCAAATAAAAATACCATAACTATTGTATATTAACTTAAAATATTAGCGAATCCTTTAATGTAAAGGAATGTAAGCTTTTTCTTTGATTATGGGTGTGTTCGATGGGAATCCACGTCTTCATTCTTTTACAAAACTATACCCATAATTCATTGCCTGTGATTTGTCAAAATTTCCTTTTTTTAGAGATAAGTAAAAAACATGATACTTGTGAAAGAGTGAGTAGAATCCTTTATTATTTTTAAAGTTTTCAGTCCAATTTAAACTATATTCAGTTGCCTGTTAAACAGCTTATTGGATGCCTTTAAGTTCTCACAAACTATTTTATCTTCTTTATTCCTGAACCTTTTATCCTCCTATATTTTCTGTTCCCTTCATCCAAAAGCTAAACCAGAGATTATTAAATCCTCCCCCTTCTTTTTTTTTTTTTTTTTAAACCATTCCACATCTAAGCATTACTTTGACACTCACTTGGTATGCTTGAGTAGCATGTCTCAATGACCTGTTGCTTCCTCCATGAAGGTTTTCTTGATTCATCAAGCTAAAATTAGCTGTTCCTTATGTATTCTTATTGTACTTAACTGTAGCTTGTTTCCCAACAAAAATTAAGCTTTTTGAGGACATATATGTTCCCAGTTCTAGCATTCAGCAGCTGCTCATTAAATAATCATAGAATTAATTTTTTTGTTTTTTTTTGTTTTCTGCCCATTAATAGCTCCGTCAGAGGATAGCTATAGGATGTGGGGATTGAGATCATTCAGCTGAATGAAACCTTGATGTTCCTTGGTAGGTTTTTTCCTAAACTAGACAAATTAACTTACTGAATCATTTTATAAAATGAAAAACAACAGAAAAGATTAGAAAATACAGTGCATTTTGCCCAGCAAAAGTTTGGTTTTGTGAAATATAAATTTAACATACTTGTTTATTACAGTAGTACATACAGGTAAATATACCTTTATATATGTGTGTACTGGATTATGATACAAAATGTGTGGGGTTTTGTTGTTTGTTTGCTTATTTTTGATGGGAGTAGTATTCTGAAACTTCATTTAGAAGCATATATACATGAAGAGTAGAATCCAAGGCTGGGAGCTGGAGGTCTTCTGGTACCTCTCTGCCACTTAACTAGCCATACTACTGGCATCAGTAAGCTAACTTTTCTTTGGCCTAGTATTCTAATATTAAATGGTTTGACTATATCTGTAAGGCTATTCCAGTTCTGATATTCTGAGACTCTGCATAATTCAACAAAATGATGTTGAAAATAAAACCACATTACAAATTTGTGTAATGAAATGGGTTTTTCAGGCCATTAATAAAAATAAACTGAGGGTGAACATCTGTGGTTAAGCATTTATGTACCATATAAAAAGGAAAAAATTCTCAAGGTTTTAAGCTACCTTTGAATTAATTTTCTGCTTAAGTGATATAATGCTATTATTTACCTAGAATTACCTTATTTGTATCTTTATTAGTTGCTATAACTATACATTAAGGAAAGATACTTTACCAAAGAATTGGACAGAATAAAGTAAATTAACATTTCTCAAAGTGTATTTCTTTTTTTTTTTATTTTTAAAGATTTGTTTATTTACTTGATCCATTTTAAACCCCCCCCTTCCCCATTTGCTGTTTTGTGTCCATTTGCTGGGCAATTCTCTGTGTCTGTTTCATCTCTTCTCATCCTCCTCCTCCAGTCTTCACCAGGATTCGATCCTGAAGACCTCCGATGTAGGAGAGAGGTGTTCTAGCCGTCTGCGCCACCTTGGCTCCTGGTTTTCGGAGCTTTCGGAGCATCTCATCTTGTCTTTCTCCTTTTTACGTCATCATCTTGCTGCATGGCTCCCGGGGCCTGGCGGCTCACTGGCACACAGAGCCTGGCAGCCCATGCGCCTTCTATATATATTTTTTTATTTTACCGGGAGGTCCCGGGGATCGAACCCAGGTGCCTCCATGTGGCAGACGGACGCCCAACCATTTGAGCCACATCCGCCCCCTCAAAGTGTATTTCATGTGTTGGATATTAATTGATATTCTAGGGGTTTGGAGGAAATGATCTGTGGCTGCAGAGTTGAGAAAATGCTGGACAAAACAAAGATAAGCAAGTATCTTTACTGCAGGACTTCTCAGAGGCTTTATAATATAAATCCTAAAAGATCCTAATCCAAAGGACCTGAAGAAACCTGACTTTAAAGTCCTATTTTAAATAATTATTGATGTGGCTTTCCTAGAAACCTTATAAACAACTATTTCGAGAAGATTTTATTCTTAGGCTTGAACTTTAATATTCTTGAATGATGGTGGAATATACATGACTTTTTCAATGACTAGATCTCAGTGATAAGAAGGTTATGGGTTATTTTAATCTGCTTATAATCACAAGTCTACAGTAGAACAACCGTAAGTCTACTCTTCTGTAGACTTGTGATTCTAGCAATGGAAGAACTTTTATCATGGATGTGGAGGCAGTGGCCACTGGAGGTTCTGAGGGAAGGGAGAGGGAAAAATAGTTGTAATTTCGGGGCATTTTTTGAGACTTGGGAATTATCCTGAATGACATTTCAATGACAGATACAGTCCATTGTGTATCATGTAATAACTTGTAGAAATGTGCAGGAGAGAGTGTAAAGAGTGTAAACTACAATGTAAACTATAATCATTGCTTAGTGATTATAATGCTCCAAGATGTGTTCATCAGTTGTGACAAATGTACCACACTAATGAAGGATGTTGCTGATGTGGGAAAATGTGGGAGGGCTAGGGAGCGGGGCATATGGGAATTCCCTACATTTTTTGTGTAACATTTATGTAATCTTTCTTTTTTAAAAAATAAAGTATATTAAAAAAGAAAATATTTGGAAACCAAAAATAAATAAATAAATCTGCTTATGTTTAAGTACTTGCCTAATATTGCAGCCTGTAGTTGATTAATCTTGTTTCGTAATTTTCATAAATTATTTAATACCTTAAATTGTAAGTATTAGAATATTTTGTTAATAAGGACAAAGAAAAAACCTTAAATGCAATTATTTTCCCTTTTGTAAATAAAGTCCAGTAAAATAAGGAAATGATAATGCATTTGTTACAGAGCATGCACAGGGGATTTCAAAACCAAATCAAATGTAAAATTGTCACTAATTTGGATTAATCAACAGATGGTTCACAGTTTCTTAAACAAAAATGTTAGTTTTAAAAATATAAAGTGTTACAATAATAGAAAAAGGCAAAAAATGAAAAAATACAGTGTTATAGATAGACATTCTGTTTATACTTTCTTATATATAAATATATATTTTAAGCTAGGAATCTAATTTTACACTTCATTATTCTTTATTTTTAATTAATTTATTTTTTTATATTTTAAAAGATGCTTAGATTACATAAATGTTACACAAAAATTACAAGGTTTCCCATGTTCCCCACCTCCCACACCTCCCATAACATCCCACATAAACATCTTTCATTAGTGTGACACATCACCTGCAATGGATATACATATCCTGGGGCTTTGCCATTAAGCATGGACCATAGTTCACATTGTAGACCACACTCTCTCCCACACAGTTCTTCATGTTAGATGCTGATGTAAAATGGCCTATATCTGTCATTGTAATGTCACTCAGGATAATTCCCAAGTCCCGAAAAAGCCCCTGTATTACAACTGCTTTTCCCTTCTCTGCCCCGAAAGCGTCCAGTGGCCACTGGCTCCACCTCACTGTTGTAATTTCTTCCATTGCTTGAATCACAATATGTCTACAACAGAATACCATTAAGTCCACTCTAGTCCATAGCTCTTCCCCCAGTCCTGAGGAGTTTGGGATGGTGATGTCCACTCCACCTCCCAAGTGAGGGGGGGCTTATATCCTATGGATACGATGGATGGGATTATCCTTCCTGCAGCTGCAGACTCTCTCCATTCCCTGGATGGCCGTTGTCCATCATCATCTCCTCACCAGGTGACTTGGATGAGTCCATTGAGCTGTAGAGTAGGAGTTGCAGCTCCACCGAGATGTAGAGTAGGAGTTGCAGCTCCACCAAGATTCCAGGCACAGCTGGCACATGGGCAGGCCAAAGGCTCCAGTCTCTGGAATTCATTATTCTTAAATGCTTCATAAATAATGAGTAGGTAAACTATTTTGATTGCTTGCAAAAATTCTGTGTTTAAGTAGAATTTGAGTTGATGGGTCTGATTACAGTTCTCTGTTATTTTGCATTAGCTACATTACTGCTTTCTCTTTGGTGACGCCAATGATCAAGAATTGGTTTTAGTTCTAAGTCACCTTGACAATATTAGGACTAGGGCTGCCTTATTCTTATAATGATATGATATCTGGCATTTTGGTATGGAAATAAAAATTCTCTATTAAATGTAAATAGAAATGAACAATTTAGTGCCAAAACTCAGGTACAATCTCACTACTTTCAACATTCCTTTTATTGTTATTTTGGAGCCAGTACCCATTAATGTCATTATTGCTGCCAACCTTCACCCTTTACCCTGCCCCCTTGTCTCAAATGTTGATTTTTTTCTTGCTTCTGCCTACTTGACCTTTTACTCTTAATCTATTGGTTGTCCTGGAGTCTTCCTGCCACCCCCCGCCCCCCCAAAAAAACCATAAATGGTAAGCAAATACCTTTCTTTGCATCTTCCTGTTATTAATTCATATAATATTTACAAGGCATGGTTTTAATAAGATCACTTATCTTCACAGCAACCATGTGATGTAGTACTCTACTGTAACCCTCATTTTGTGATTTGCCCAAGATCACAAAAGTTTATTGGTGACACTGTGATAAGAGATTTCACAGAAATTTTGAGCAGTGGACTGCTCTAAGCTCTGCCCCAGACTTTTCTAGAGTTACACTACTATTTTCCTTACAATTAGGGATATTTTGGAAAAAAGGTTTGCGATGACTTGGATTAAGAATGTGTGTTACCTCAGGAAGCATAGAGAAGATTGGGATTCTTTAATTATACCTTGGGGGTACTTCTTAGGAAAAAGTTCGGGGGAATGAGTTTTATCAAACTTTTTCCATAATATTTTTCAGATGCTGTATTTTATACTTTCCTACCAAGTAAAAGGACTAATTCAATACAAAATAGCTTGTATTTTCAGAGATCCCATATCAGTGTCATTATTAGTCACAATGATCATTAGGTAACTTTGCTTATGAAAATAAACTTGATTGTGTCAGTTTTATTTGAATGGCATTTTGGTAACTTCTGAATGTGACAATAGAATCACTAGAACAAAACAATAATAACTTGCTAATATCACAGTTACATGAACTTAATAAGTTTTGACTAATAGTGCTTTAGAAATAAGTTCACTGAGTCAGAATGTCATCATCACTGGAAGGGATGTACATCTATCATTGTGTCTTTTAAGAGGTGTTCTCTTTTTCTTTTTACTCTGTTAAAGAAGGGTTGTGATTTGGATTCCCAAGAGAAGTAGGATTGATGCTGGGGATAGATGCAGAATACTCAGTCAGAAGAGATTTTTTTATCTTCTCTAAATTTCTAATTTTTTACTTTTCCCACTGAAAGCACTTCATGCTAGTGCAGTAAAAGCTGTGGGCCTGCTCTAATTCTCAAGACTGAGTAGGTTAGGAAAAAGATGGTGGTAAGTATGTTTCTTTGACCTGCTCAGTGTCTTTGTAGTGTAGCATTGTGTTAAAGGACATGAGTTCTGCCAACCAGGTTGAGATACAGTTCTCTTATTTGCTAGAGGTATGTGTCCTTGACAAGTTACCTAATTCCTTAAAACTTTTGTTTACTCATCTGTGTAATTGGATAAAGAATCTTATATAGAGTTTTGTGATGACTGAGGATTTGAATGTATGTAATGTTCTTAGGTTAGTATTTGTCTTATAGTTGGTATTGAGTAAAATTTGTTAGGTATTACTATTAATGAAGATGTTGGTAAAATATCCCATGTCAGATATGGTCCAACCTAGTTAATCAGATTAGGAAAGTACTTGGGAATTAGGGGGCAGAGGCCTAATGGATAAATGAGTGTTGGTATTTAGAGAGGCAGTAGAACAAGAACTCTGGAGTTTGGCTGCCTGATGCCAGATACTGGCTGTACTATTTAGTAGCATAGTCACACTGGGCAAGATATTTTACCTCTTTGTACCTAAATTTTTCGTCTTAAAATGGGAATTATAAAAATAGTATCATAGGGTTATAAAGATAAAATGAATCA
The DNA here is from genome assembly GCA_029593785.1 of Cabassous unicinctus. NCBI lineage: Eukaryota > Metazoa > Chordata > Mammalia > Cingulata > Chlamyphoridae > Cabassous > Cabassous unicinctus. Next base: position 6,924 of record JAQZBX010063169.1, on the reverse strand, counting down.
ATGCTTATGAAGTACTGGCATACAGGAGAACTTAAACTGTTTTGGTTCTCATTTTCATTGTCATCACCTGTGTCTGATACTTTTAGTACTGGAGTATTTGGAGATTCAAAATTTAGAGAATGCTCCCCAGGGGACATGGTCAGTGTCTGGAATGGTTTTTAATCATCACAACTGGTATGGAGAGGGTGGGGGTTTGATGCGGGGACATAGGACAGACTCCAGCCCCAAAATGTTGATAGTGCTGAGATTGAGAAACCTTGTAATACAGCCATCCTCATTGTCAGCATCTGTAATAGTCTGAGTCTGATGTTTCCTTTTCATTTATTATTTACTTTCTTACTGGAGTTAGTACTTGACTTCTTTGTAGTGTAACATATCACCAATCCTTTATAAGAAACTTTGCCATTAAAAAATATATAACTCATCTTTAGTGTAGAAAAACTATATGTAAAGAGAGAAAATTAAAATGATTAATAATGGAATTGTGGGAAGATGGTGTTGGATTAGGCAGGAAGGGCTCAACTCTCTCACAGAAACAACAGAGAAAGAGAAAGCTGTCCAAGGCACCAGCTTTGGGGATCAGCAGACCAGAACAGTGCTTCACAACTCCCGGGAGAATGTGGGACAGCAACAAAGAACCCGAAACAACAAACATGAGTTACCAAACCCCTGTGGCAAATGGGAAGGGCTTCTGTCCTCCACCCCCAAGATAAACCCCTGGCTCACTGCAGCTGACTGAGAGTGGAACACACATCATCCTCCATGTCAGCTGTTTCAAGAGAAAAGGGAGGGGTAGTCGGGAAGCTTTTCTTCAGTGAATTGAGCCAACACAGCCTGCTTTGAATCTCTGCTCTGGCCAGACCAAAACACAGGAAAACTGAGATACACCCCCATGGAAAGGTTCACCAACAAGCACCATCTGCTGGTCGGTCTGGAAGTTGCATGGACAAAAACTGTTTTTGGTGTTCTCTATACTCTAACCCCTGTGAGAAAATCTGTACCCCATTAGTGAGTCCCTGGCACAATTTTAATAACTTATGCTGGGCATTAGAATAAGTCTAACCAAATATCAAAGAAGAACCATGGGGAAAAAAAAATAAGCAAGAGAGAGAAATTGGCCATCAGAGTAAATTCAACAACATATTCCGATGCCTAGACATCAGCAAAAAATTACAGACCATACTAGAAAACAGGAAGAGATGGCCCAGCCGAAGGAACAAACAAATTTCCTGAAGAGATACAGGATTTAAGACAACTAACCAATGATAATCACACAAATCTCATAAATTAATTCAAAGAATTGAAAGAAAGTATGACTAAAGAGATAAAGGATATTAAGAAGTCCCTGAGTGAGCATAAAGAACAATTTGAAAGCCTGCAAAGAAAAGTAACAGAGCTTATGGGAGTGAAAGATACGATGGAAGAGATAAAAAATACATTAGAAAAAAAAATGCATTAGAGGCACTTTAGAGCAGATTTGAATTGCTCGAAGATAGAAATAGTGATTGCAAAGACAGAAAATGTGAACTACAAAAGACAAAAGAACAGAGAGAGAAGAGAATGGAAAAAATGGAGCAGGGTCTCACGGAATTGAATGACAACATGAAATGCACAAGCATACACATTTTCGGTATCCCAGAAGGAGAAGAGAATAGAAAAGGAGAAGAAAGAATATTTAAGGAAATAATGACTGAAAACTTCCCAACCCTTATGAAAGGCATAAATGTCAATATCCAGGGACACTGTACCCCAAACAGAAAAAGTCCGAATAGACCTACCCAGAGAAACCTACTATTCAGAATGACAAATATCAGAGATAAAGAGAGGATTCTGAAAGCAGCAAGAGAAAAGCAAAGCATCACATACAGGGGAACCTCAATAAGATTAAGTGCTAATCTCTCATCAGAAACCATGGAAAAGAGAAGAAAATGGTATGATATATTTAAGGTACTGAAAGAGAAAAACCACCAGCCAAGAATTCTGTATCTGGCAAAGCTGTCCTTTAAAAATGAGGGTGAGTTCACAGTCTTCACATACAAACAGAAACTGAGAGAGCATGTTACCAAAAGACCAGAATTACAAGAGATACTAAAAGGGAGTGCTGTAGTCAGAAAAGAAAAAAACAAGGGCAAGAGACTTGGAGAAGAGTTTAGAAATGAAGATTATTAGGAAGGGTAAATTAAAGAAAGGGTAAAAAGACATACAATAGTATGATATGACAACAGAAAGCAAAGGACAAAATGGATGAAGTAAGTGATGCCTTTGCAGTAATAATATTGAATGTTAATGGCTTGAACTCCCCAATCAAGACATCGACTGATAGAATGGATAAGAAAATATGATCCATCTATATCCTGCCTATAAGACACTCACCTCAGCTGTAAGGGCACAACCAGGTTAAAAGTCAAGAGTTGGAAAAAGATATTCCATGCACATAGTAACCAAAAAACCCTAACCTCTTTCCCTTCTAATATAATATATAATCTATTCATTTTTTTGGATTTATGATACTGTTTTTTTTTAACTTTATTTTGTACATTTAATAATTGAAAATATAAACAATAATTAAAAAAGAAGACACTTGAATAAAAACACATTTCTCAATTAAATGTACTGGATACATATAAAATTTTTCTTTTGAATCATACAATATGTTACACAATATATTTGGTTCATAGTAATGCAGTCATACAGTATTTGTCCTTTTGTGTTTGACTTGCTTCACTCAACATAATGTCCTCCAGGTTCATCCATGTTGTCATGTGCTTTACGACTTCATTTCTTCTTACAGCTGCATAATATTCCATCATGTGAATACACTACAGTTTGTTTATCCTTTCGTCGGTTGATGGACACCTGGATTGTGTCCAACTTTTGGCAATCATGAATAACACCATTGCTAACATAGGTGTGCAGGTGTCTTATTTGTGTCACTACTTTCAGTTCTTCTGGGTATATACCCAGTAGTGGTATTGTAGGGTCCTGTGGCAAGTCTATATTAAGCTTCTTTAGGAACTGCCGAACAGTCCTCCACAGTGTCTGTACTATTCTGCATTCCCACCAACAGTGAATAAGTGTTCCTGTCTCTCCACATCCTCTCCAACACGTGGTTGTTCCCAACTTTTGGCAATCGTGAATAAAGTTGCTATGAACATTGGTGTGCAGATGTCTGTTCATGTCAGTGCTCTCAGTTCTTCTGGATTTATACCCAGTAGTGGTATTGCAGGGTCATGTGGCAAGTCTATAGTCAACTTCTTCAGGAACTGTCAAACAGTCCTCCACAGTGGCTGTACCCTTCTGCATTCTCACCAACAGTGAATAAGTGTTCCTGTCTCTCCACATCCTCTCCAACACTTTTAGTTCTCTGTCTTTTTTAATAGTGGCCATTCTGATAGATATGAAATATCTCATTGTAGTTTTGATTTGCATTTCCCAAATCATTAGTGATGTGTGTGTTGAGCATTTCTTCATGTGTTTTTTTTTGCTGTTTATATTTCTTCTTTGGACAAATGTCTATTCGTTTGCCCACTTTTAAATCGGGTCATATGTCTTTTTATTGTTGAGTTGTAACATCTCTTTTTATATTCTGGATATTAAATCCTTATCAGATATGTGATTTCCAAAGATTTTCTCCCATTGATTTGGCTGCCTTTTCACCCTTTTGATAAAGTCCTATGAGATGCAGAAGTGTTTAATTTTGAGGAGGTCCCATTTATCTATTTTTTCTTTTGTTGCGCATGCTTTGGGTCTAAGGTCCAAGAAACCACCACTTACTACAAGATCTTGAAGATGTTTCCCTACATTTTCTTCTAGTAGTTTTATAGTCCTGGCTTTTATATTTAGGTCTTGGATCCATTTTGAGTTGATTCTTTATAGGAGTGGAATAGGGGTCCTCTTTCATTCTCTTTGTTATACATGTCCAGTTCTCCCAGCACCGTTTGTTGAAGAGACTGTTTTGTCCCATTAACAAGGACTTGGTAGGTTTGTCAAAAACCAGTTGACCATATAGGTGAGGGTTTATTTTGGGATGCTCAGTTCTATTCCACTGACCGATGTGCCTATCTTTATGCCAGTACCATGCTGTTTGACCACTGTAGCTTTGTAATATGTTTCAAGGTCAGGTAGTGAAATTCCTCCCATGTCGCTCTTTTTTAGAATGTTTTTGGCTATTCAGGTGCACTTTCTCTTCCAAATGCATTTGGTATTTTCCTTTTCTAATTCTGTAAAGTAGGCTGTTGGAATTTAGATTGGTTTTGCATTGACTCTATAAATTAGTTTGGGTAGGATTACATCTTCACGATATTTAGTCTTCCAATCTATGACCACAAAATGTCTTTCCATTTGTTTAAGTCTTCATTGATTTCTTTTTGCATTGTTTTGTAGTTTTCTGCATGTAGGTCCTGTACTACTTTGGTTAAATTAATTCCTAGGTATTTGAGTCTTTTTTTTTTTTTCTATTGTAATCATTACTAGTATACAAAAACATTATTGATTTTTGCATGTTGATCTTGTATCCTGCCACTTTGCTGAACTCTTTTATTAGCTCAAGTTGCTTTGTTGTGGACACTTCAGAATTTTCTAAATAGTCATGTCATCTGCATGATGATATCTTATTGAGGAATTTTCCTTCTATTCCTATCTTTTGAAGTGTTTTTATCAAGAAAGGATGCTGAATTTTGTCAAATGCCTTTTCTTCATCCATTGAGAGAATCATGTGGGGTTTTTTTCCCTTCAATTTGTTAATGTGTATTATGTTGATTGATTTTCTTATGTTGAACCAACCTTGCATATCAGGAATAAATCCCACTTGGTCATGATGTATAAGTCTTTTGATAATACTGTTGGATCTATTTGCAAGTCTTTTGTTGAGAATTTTTGCATCTCTGTTCATTTGAAAGATTGCTCTGTAATTTTTTTGTAGTGTCTTTATCTGGTTTTGATATTAGGGTGATGTTGGGGTCAGTCATATCTTCACCCCTGAATTTCTGATTGTATTTATTTGTATCTTCTCTCTTTTTTTCTTTGTTAGTCTACCTAGGGGTTTGTCAATTTTATTGCTCTTGCCAAAGAACCAGCTTTTGGTTTTTAAATTTTTTTTCTATTTTTTTGTTCTCAGTTTCATTTATTTATGCCCTAATCTTTTATTTCTTTCCTTCTGCTTGCTTTGGGATTGGCTTGCTATACATTTTCTAGTTTCTCTAGTTGTTTAGCTAAATCTTTGAGTTTAGCTCTTTCTTCTTTTTTAATACAGGTGTTTAGGGCTATAAATATCCCTCTCAGCACTGCATTTGCTGTATCCCATAAGTTTTGATATGTTGTATTCTCGTTTTCTTTTGTCTGAATATATTTACTGACTTCACTTGCAGTTTCTTCTTTGACCCACTGATTATTTAGGAATGTATTGTCCTCTACACATTTGCGAATTTACTTCTTCCCCATCTGTCATTGATTTCCAGTTTCATTCCATTATGATCTGAGAAGGTGCTTCATATAATTCCAATGTTTTTACATTTATTGGTAGCTGTACTGTGCCCTAACATGTGGTCTATCCTGGAGAAAGATCCATGGGCTTTTGAGAAGAATGTATAACCCGCTGAGTTTGGATATAATGTTCTGTATGTCTGTTAGGTCTAACTTGTTTATCATATTGTTCAAGTTCTCTGTTTCCTTGTTGATCTTCTGTCTAGTTGTTCTATCTTTTTATGTGAGTGGTGCCTTGAAGTCTCCAGCGATTATTACAGGTATGTTTTTTTCTCCCTTCAGTTTTGCCAGAGTTTGTCTCATGTATTTTGGGGCACCCTGGTTAGGTGCATAGATATTTATGACTGTTATATCTTCCTGGTGGATTTTCGCTTTTATTAAAATATCATGGCCTTCTGTAGCTCTGATAACTTTTTTTTGCATTTAAAGTCTGTTTTGTCTGACTTTAGTATAGGTACTCCTGGTCTTTTTTTGGTTACTATTTGCATGGCGTTTCTTTTTCCAGCCTTTCACTTTGAGCAGGTTTGTATCTATGGATCTAAGGTGGGTCTATTGTAGGCAGTGTATAGATGGCCTGTGTTTTTTTATCCATTCTGTCAGCCTATATCTTTTGATTGGGGAGTTTAATCCATTCACATTCAGTGATTTTACTGTAAATGTATTATTTACTTCCACCATTTTATTCTTTGATTTTCATATGTCATATCTTATCTTCATCTGTCTTTCAATTCTTTTGGTTATCCTTTCTGCTATTCTTTCGTCTATACTCTCCCCCCAAGCCTCTTTCTCCTGTCTTTTTCTTGTAGGCTCTAAGGCTTCCTTTAATATTTCCTTCAAAGGTGGATTCTTTTTTACGAACACTCTTAGTTTCTGTTTGTTTGTGATTATTTTATATGTGCCTTCATTTTTGAAGGACAGTTTTGCTGAATAAAGAATTCTTGCCTGGCATCTTTTCTCTTTCAGTATCCTAATTGTATCATACCACTGTCTTCTTGCCTCCATGGTTTCTGATGAGAAATCCTCACTTCTTACTGGGTGTCCTTTGTATGTCATGGTTTGCTTCTTCCTTGATGCACTCAGAATTTTCTCTTTATCTTTGACATTTGTCATCCTGAGTAGTATGTGTCTTGGAGTAGGTCTGTTCAGATTTATTCTTATTGGTGTATGGTGTCCTTCTTGGACATTAAGTTCATTTTTTTTCATGAGGGTTGGGAATTTTTCAGCCATTATTTCCTCAAATACTCTTTCTGCCCCTTTTCCGTTCTCGTCTCCCTCTGGAACGTCCATGACACGTTGTTGCGTTTCATGTTGTCATTCAACTCCCTGAGCCCCTGCTCAATTTTTTCCATTCTTTAGTCTCTTCAATTTCAGCTCTTCTGTCTTTGGTATTGCTTATTCTTTCTTCTACCATTTTGAAGCATGCTGTTATATGCCTCTAATGTG
>JAQZBX010063168.1:0-16743 GCA_029593785.1 Cabassous unicinctus | reverse complement strand
CAAACTATCCAATCATGTACTGACACCTAAAACTTAAGGCACTTCCCTTTTCCCTCCCCTTTCCCTGCTTATAAAAGAGCTGATTGTAACCCGCTCAGCGGAAGAAGCCGCAGAGAAGCCATGTTAGCAGAATAAAGAACACAGTTTTTTGTTTTGTCCGTGTCTAGTCTCATTCCTTCGCTGAATAGCTCGTCGCCGCTGTTGATTTGTCCCGCGGGCCGGGACAGACATGTTTTCAACTTATTTGGATTAATACTAGGAGTGCTAAGATAAACCTATGTTTAGCTCTGGAAGAAACTGCCACACTGTCTTTTAAAGTGGCTAGACCATTATACATTTTCACCAGCAATGTATGAGAGCTCTTATTGCTCTACATCTTTGTCAGCATTTGGCACTGTCATGTTTTGGATTTTAGCCATTCCAATAGGTGTACAGTTATATCCCATTGTTGTTTTAATTTTCAATTCCCTAATGACATGATTTTGAGCTACTTTACATTTGTTTATTTGATGTGTGTATATCTTCGTTGGTGAGATGTCTTTTCAGATATTGTGCCCATTTTTTAAATTTGTGTTTTAAGTTTTCTTATTTTTGTGTTTTAAGGTGTTTTTTTTTTGTTGTTGTTGTTGTGTTTTTTTTTGGTATATTTTAGATATAAGCCCTTTATCAGATAAGTATTTGCAAATATTTTCTCCCAGTTTGTGGCTTATCTTTTCATTCTGTTAATACACTGAGATTTTTAATACTAACTTGTACAAATTCAAGGTGCCTAATAAAGGAGTCAGGGTTTTATTTTTTTAAAATAGTGAAAAAAAGTGTGGAAATATATACACTAGTTTCTAACATAAGTTACTTTGGTGGGAAGAGGCAAGAAGAAAAAATAAAAGAAAATACTTTATTTTAAAAAGCATACATAGACCTATTTGCTTCTGGCCTAGCTAAATTTTCCTACTATGGCTACAAAGATGTTTGATATAATATTTTAGGCTGAGTATCTTGTGGAATGGGCTGCAAATAAACTGTATAACTTCTTCAGGACAGTGATTTTGGCCTTTATTCCACTGTAACTAGGAAGTGCAATACTATCCTAGAAATTGACCAAGATCACTGATGCCAGTGAAAAGAAGCAATATAAGAAACAAAAACATGAAGAAAATATTGCAAAAGCCAGACAACTGAAATAAGATTGACAGAAAAAACAGACTGCAACCAGAAGGAAATTACTTGGAAAATTATGCAAAATCTTCTCTATTAGATTTAATGACAGTATTATTTAATAGGTAAAGATTAACCCACATGAAAGAATCATGTGCTAAGTAGAAAAGCAAAATATTTAAGATGACGTATCAGGAGTGGATGTAGCTCAGTGGTTGATCCCCAGGACCTCCTAAAAACAAACAAACAAACAAACGAAAAAACAAATTCTCATTGGGAAACAGATGTAGCTCAGTGGTTGGGGGCCTGCTTCCCATGTACGAGGTCCCAGGTTCAATTCCTCACACTTTCTTAAAAAAAAAACTTATTAGATAATTTGCTGATTATACAGACACCAAATTTGGTTTTTATTCCACTATTTGTTTTTGCTTTTTTTGGTACCAGGGGCTGGGGATTGAACCTGGGACCTCGTATGTGGTTAGCCAGCACTCCACCACCGAGCCACATTGGCTTCCCTGGGCTGGCTTTCTCATCTGTTTTGCTTGTTGTTTGTTTTAGTTTTTTCAGGAGCCACCGCAAACTGAACCTGGACCTTCCATGTGGGAGGCGGGCACTCAACTGCTTGAGTCACATCCGCTCCCCTATTCCACTATTTGTTTTAACTCGTGATAATGATCGCCTATATTTTGATCAGTTTCAAGGTGAAAATTAAAATTAAAATAAAAAATTCAAGTTCTTTTATGGAATTATTAAAGGTAATAGTTAAGACATGTTCAAACAGTGGTAAAGAAAGGCTTAGAATTTGGAAAATTTAACCATAGTTGTGAGTTGAAAACAGATAAATTATGTCAAAATGAGAATGTGTTTCAATTAGAAGTAAATAATTGAAGGATATTTCTTCCCTTTCTTCAGTAAGAAGCACAAACTGGAATTTTTTTGTTATTAAACATGACTTTTGTAAATACATGGTCCAAAAATTCTATTTGTGTCAGCCTTCAATAGCTTATTGTCTCCCCACCACTGATATGACTTTTAATTAAAAAATTATCCAATACTAATTTAATAATGAAGCTATATGTTCAAATAAATTTGATACTTTCTGTTAGGAGAAAAACAGTCATATGCATGGTCACATTAACATTTAAACATTGTCTCTCTATATACACAAAAATATATATGTTGTGTGTGCATGTGTGTATGCATATACATGTATATTAATAAATAATTTTTTCATGGATTGTTCACTGACTCATATATGGTGAACAGTATATTATTTCATAGGTACTGAATTAGTATACGCTGTACCTGCAAAATATCAGCAGGGTCTTCTTTAGCAGATGCGACCAACAAAGTATGCCCACTGATGATCCCTTCTGCCAGGAAATACTTGAAGAGCAAAGGTGAATAAATATTACATTTATCTTCTTCTGTAAAAAAAAACAAAACAGTTATAATCTTATCATATACCAAGCCCACACATTTTTACAATTTTTCTCCTTAAAACAACTATGTGAGGCAATAATTATTTCTCTCTCTTTTTTTTTTTTTAAAGATTTATTTATATTTATTTATCCCCACCTTGCTGCTTGTGCTCTCTGTGTCCATTTGCTGTGCATTTTTCTGTGTCTGCTTGTCTCCCTTTGTTGTGTTTTCTTACTGTGTCAGCTCACCGTGCCGCACAGGCTGGCTTGCCTTCACCAGGAGGCCCTGGGAACCGAACCTGGGGCCTCCCATATGGTAAACAGGAGCCCAACCAATTGAGCCCCAGCCGCTTCCCAATAATTATTTCTTTGTAAGTCTCAAGCTAAGTCACTTGTCTAGATAGTCAATGGCAAGTAGGTATTTTTTTCTTCTTTTTTCTTTTTTTATTTTATTTTTTAATTTTTAAAGAAGCTTTAGATTACATACATGTTACATAAAAAATATAAGGGATTCCCATTACCCTGCCCCCTCCCCCTCCCACACTTTCCCCATTAACAACATCTTTCATTACTGTGGTACATTTGTTACAATTAATGAACATATATTGAAGCATTGTACTAGCCAAGAATTATAGTTTACATTATAGTTTACACTTTGCCCCACACAATTTTATAGGTTTTGTCAAAATGTATAATGGCATGTATCCGTCATTGTAATGTCATGTAACACAATTCCAATGTCCCAAAAATGCCCCTATGTTTTACCTATTCTTCCCTCTCCCTCCCCTCAGAACCTCTGGTGGCCACTGCCTTTATATCAATGGTGCAAGTTCTTCCATTGCTAGAATAATCATAAGTTTACTTTAGTCCATAGTTGCTTTCCACCCTTATGTTTGTTCATTCCTCAATCTTGAGGATTTGGGGATGGTGACGACCACCTTGTCTCTGATTGAGAGAGGGCTTAGATCCCATGGGGCAGATAGATGGAAATGTATTGCTTGCAGTTGCAGACACTCGGCTTCCTGGGAAGGGCGTTGTCCATCACCATCCTTTTGTTAGTTGTCCTGGGTGAGTCCAAACAAAGCCGTTCTGATTCCAAAGATCATTTTACATCTACTTATACTCCTCTGATAGCCACAAAACATGAGGGTTTATATGATTATAATGTCAAAGATATCAGAGATTTTTTAAAAACTAAGATATATGGCATTTTCTCAGGAACTACACCTCAGACCTCATTTCTTTCATGTCACAATAATTAAGCACTTATTGTATGTAGCCTGATGATTAACACTGATCAAATTTGGCAAAATATTATTACTCTCTCATTCTGGTTTGGGGTTTAAAATATAACAATAATTTAAAAATGAAGATTTTAATTTGATAGAGTTCCTAAGTTTGTGCTAAATGTTTTCCTGGTCTTTTTGTCTTTTATTATTCTCTCACTCCCCCTCCTGTCAGAATTTTGTTGATTAAATGATTTATCAGGAGGTTTCATATGCAAAATGAGTACTTTTTAAGAAAATTTTCATTATATAATTATCATTTCAGTTTATTTTTATTCTTGTAATATTGCTGATAAGATAAATGCCTATACTTTTATATCAACTTTCTTTCCTTTAATACTTTGAACACAATACAAGATGAGACAAAAGTAAATTTATCGTTATTGTCTATAAAGAGAGCATCTATTATTAACTTATTCAACAACTATTAGTTGAATTCCTATAATATGCCAGGCACTGCTAATATTTGTGAAAATCACACTATTCAAAACATTACTAAGGAGGTTTGAAATTCTGGTAATGTCAGCAGGAAGTCATTGTGCAAAACCTTTTACAGCTATAATTATAAAACTTGAACAAATATAGTTGAAAAAAATACTACTTGAAGGCAGTGGAAAGTGAAGAAAAGCAGGCAGCAATCATAGCAGTTTCCTTTTGAAAGATAGAGATCATTATATGCAAGAATTTCAAGTTTGTGTGTCTTTTGCCTGAGAGTGTTCTTAACCTCCATTAGCTCTGACAGCATTAAATCACATCCTTTCCAGGATAAGGTGGCAGAATACAAGAATAGAGTCCAGGGTTGTTAAAACAACTGATGATTAGGGGGAAATCCTAGAGGAAAGAGAACATCAGAAGGATTGAGACCCAGGATATGATAAAACCTGTGACCAAATTCCTGGTTGACCATTAAGCTATGCATGAGTGGTAGAAAGAAATAGCACGTAGAAAGAGAGAACAGTTGAAATGCATAACTGAATCAAGTGAGATTTGCAAGTTTGCTCCTCCTTTGAAGGCATGCATTACCAATCTGAGAGCAGCTTGTACTGCAGAAAGCACAGTGAAGTCTTGCTAACTTGAGGCGTCAAAAGACAAAACAGAGGGTTGTAAACCACAGAAAAAGGGAACCCACAAAATTGAGTATAAACTCTGCTCAAATATTTTGCTGTTTACTAAACTATGTGTAAAGGAGACTCCCATGTGGCCAGCCTAAAAAAATCAAAATCTGGAAGCAGGAAAAAAATTAAGCAGAAATATGTTCTGTACACTATGGAGAAGTCAAAGTTAATAATTTAAATCCAGACATTTTAACTGTCCACTAAAACAAAAAACATAATGGAAATCAGTCACTACAATGCATAATGTACAATGTTCAATTTTCAACCATAAATTACTGAATATGATCCATACTAAGGAAAAAAGGCAGCCTAAGGAAACTGAATCCAAATGGACCAGGAGTTGGATTTAACATAAAAAGACTTAAAACAGCTATTATAAATATGAAAAAGAATTAAAGAAAAATGTATTCAAAGTATTAAAGCACAACATTGTGAACGGAATTAACAGCACTGAAATATATATCTAAATATGATTAAAAGGGGAAATGTTATATTGTATATATGGTAACAGAATAAAAAATTTTTTAAATCCATGGAACTACATTACACAAATAGGAAAAAAGTTGTATTAGTCAGCCAAAAGGGGTGCTGATGCAAAATACCAGAAATTGGTTAGTTTTTATAAAGGGCATTTATTTGGGGTAGAACCTTACAGTTACCAGGCCATAAAGCATAAGTTTCTTCCCTCACCAAAGTCTGTTGCTAAGTGTTGAAGCAAGGCAGCTGCTGATGTTTGCCAGGGTTCAGGCTTCTTGGGTTCCTCTCTTCCCAGGGCTCCATTTCTCTCCAGGCTTAGCTCCTGTTTCCTCCACAAGGTCAGCTGTAGACTATCAGGTGAACAGCTTGTCTCTTTTGCCAGAGCCTTCTCTCCTTCCTCACGACCAAGCTCCTCTGTGTGCTTACTCCCCTGGGCTCCGGCATTAACACTCAGCATCAGAACTCCAACATCAAAACTCCAATTCAAAAACTCTTACCATGTCTTTTTATTTTTGAGACCCTACCCACCAAAGGGTGGCCCAGTCAACTCCCTAATCACAACTTAATCAGGCCCAGATGAACAGACCAGATTACAAGCATAATCCAATATCTATTTTTTAGAATTCATAACTATATCAAACTGCCAAACTGCTACAAAAGTATTAACGGAAAATATGGTATCAATAAGTGAACAGAAACGGAATATCAACAGAGAAATGGAAACCATAAAAAAGAACCAAATGGAATTTTTTGATATGACAAGCCTTATTATACCTTTGAAATGTTTAATTGGAGTCTTAGGTATTGAGAGACAGAAAGGAGCAGAAACAATGTTTGATGCAAAAACTTAGTTACAGATCCAAGTTCAACAAACCTCAACTAGGATAAACACAAAGAAAATCAAATCTAGGCACAGCACATCATAGTCTAATTGCTGAAATCCAAAGATAAAGAATAAATCTTAGAAGCAGCAAGGGATAAATGACACTTGACATACAGGTGAATACAATGACAAAATTGACAACAATGAAGGATAGAAGATATGAAAATGACATATTCAAAATGTTGAGGGAAAACTGGTAAATCTCTAACTAGACCTATAAAATTATCAATTGTTTGAACGAAACTGGAGGTTTCACTAAAGATCTTATACACATTGAAAGCATAAAAATAAGAATTATGAACAACCGTCTGCCAAAAAAATTTGACAACTTAGGTGAAATGAACAAATTCCTTAAAGGATAGAGATACCCACATACGAAAATCAAAAGAAATAGGAAACCATATTTAAATTCACAATTAAAATTATGCTCCTCACCTCCAACATCAGGCACAGGGAACTTCATTAATAAATTCAGCCAAACATTTAAATAAGAAATAATGCCAATCCTAAATTATTTTAGAAAAAAGGAAGAGAAAAAAAAATTCCCAACTCACTTTATGGGTCCATTATTACTCTGATACCAAAAACCAGATAAAGAAATGAAAGCTACAAACCACTGATCTTCATGCACATATATGAAAATTAACCATCAAACCAAATCCAGCAATTTTAAAAAAGAATAATATAATATAGTATGACCAAGTGGAGTTTTCTAGCATTGCAGAAATGCTAGATTGGTTTAATATTTGAAAAATCCATCAAGGTAATACTATAACGGATTGAAAAAGTATAACCACATGAATCATTTCAACAGCTGCAGTGTAAACATTTGACAAAATTCAACACCAAATAATACTTTTTAAAACTTTAAGCAAGCTTCAAACTGATAAACATCATTAAAAAAAAAAAACCTACAGATAGTTACTTAAATCATACTTAATGGTGAGATGGAATGTTTGCTCCTGAGATTAGGATGGAAGTGGAAGTAGACTTGTTTATTAGGTCCACAAGGATTAGAACTAGGTCTAAAGGGTAGAAACAACAGGAATATCATTTTTACCCTTAATATGTAAGTTCAAATGAGCTGCACCCATCACACCATGAGATTAATCTCAGAGGTACCAATGACTTTCTAATTGCCTAATTCCTTAGACACTTATAAAGACTTATTTCATTTATCTATGATAACTATTACCATGGACCATTTTCTTCTTGAAACTACCCACTCCCCTAATCCCCTGTTTTTATGATACCACTTGTCTCCAGTTTCTCTGTTTCTTTAGCAATTTTTAATATTGTAAACAATTTATATAGAGCTCTCAATTCTTTGGTATATAAATTTGAAATGGTTTTAATTTTTTTCTACTCAGTACTTTCAACTATGCTATGTCAAATCTTCCTTTTCTTATCTCTTAATGACATCTGGAGTTGATTCCATGATTTTCTCACCAGTTACAGTTATTAAACTTTGGAACAGTCAAGTTTAAAATTAAACCTAATATTCAATGCAAAGCTCTCCCCCTCCTTCAGTGCAGGCTAAGGCTTGTGGCTTGTAGGTGTTAGCTGGACAGAGGAGCGAAGAAAGGAAGTTCTAAAATACCTCTTCTCCCAGGTCCACTCTCTAAGTCCCAGCTCCTGTTATTGGGAAAGCAGAGAAAAGGAAGAGAAGATGCAGAGATCAGCTTACACAATCGGCTATAGTACAGGTAGGAAGACGTCTCTAGTCTCACTCTAATATGGTCTATTAAAGCCTGTTACTTTAGACCTATGAAGTTAGGATAGTTTCCATGTAGATGATAAGCATGGTTTTCATGAGTAATGCTCTGTTTCATCTTGGACCCATCTGTCCCTGAAGAACCCTTAAAGAGGCAGAATCTAATCACTGGGGTGGGGGTGGAGGGGGTTGGCCAATAACTCATACACTCAATAGCTTCTTTGGAAATATTACTTATCACTATCATTATTATTTCAGCTGTGCTTATATTATCTATTCTAGCAGGCCTCCCCTCTATCTCTATATCAGAAACAGGAAACAGTCTTTATGTTTGAAAATGCTGACAATGCAAGCTTTGCCAAGAACTCTCTAACCATGCATTACTCTGAAGGGCTTGCAGGTACTATAGTTTAGAAAGCATTCAACTGGGGAACAAGAATGCCAGTTTCTGCTTCTTGCAAGTACCTCCAATGTCTATGATGTTTTTGGAGATGCAAATCCTCACTTACCCGAGTGAGGTGTAACTTTTTGTTGTGAACATGGCACAACTGCTCTCCCCAATTCTTGCCTTATATTGCATTGTGGTGGTGGTAGTGGTGGAATTATGAGAAAATGGCTATGCTAGTTCTTTGGGCCTCTAATTAAGTACTGTAAAGAAGTGTCTAACCCCAATTGTGGGAAGGGGGCAACTTAAACCTTTGTCTTCTTTTTTTCTTACTATGAGCTCCAGTCACCAATTCTGGGGTACAAAATATCCTGTTAAAAATATCAATAGTGCAGATTTGGGAAGATGGAGGAGTAGGGAGCTCCAGGACTCAGTCCTTCCACCAAAATAACTATTAAACAGGTAGGAACTGTCCAAAACAACTATTTTGAAATTCTGGAGGCTATAACACTGAACAGCATCCAGGGATAAGCAAGAGGAAGAGGCTGATAAATTATAGTAAAGAACAGCAAATTATGTACTCTGTGCAGAGATTACTGGCAACCATCCCTCCATTCTTGCAGCAGACCACCTTGGGGTCCAGCCCCTGGCTAGCTGCTGGTGACAGAAAGGGACAAAAAAAGCCTCCTCCCCAAAAACAGCAGTGGGAGGAACTGATCACTGATCATAGATTTTGATTAGCAAATTTGGATCACTGGGGGCTATTGTTTTGATGGCCCAGGACAAAGGTAGAGGCAGCCACAATTTCAACCCACCCTATACAGGGGTAGTGGTGGTAGACTTAAAGATGCTGCACTTCCTCAGGGCTGCTGGGGACAGTTAGCTGAAGAGCTGCATTTCTTGGGCAGGCCAGGAAAGCTCAGCTTTGGGGAATTGTCAGAGAAGCTCTTGGCGCCCTTTCTGATCCCCTCCCCAGGGCACTTTGGAGCTGGTTTGTGCACACTTCCTGAGTCCGTGGCCCTGTTTTGACAGGGAAAGACTGACTTGGGAAAGCCCTCTCTGTTGTGCCCTTCTCCCAGAATCTTCCCCCCTCACCCCCTGGAAAAAGCAGCATGAAACAAAAGGAGTGTAAAAAATGTAGAGGTGATATGATGATATGAATGTTTGTTTTATAAGGTCACAACTTTTACTATACATTTATAGTTTATGTATGTTCATGAATGAATGATATACTTCAAAGAAATTTTTTCATGAAAAAAAAAAAAACAACAGTAGAGGTGAACACTCTGGGACAAAGGCCTGTGAGCTTCAAACACACAGGAGAAGGAGTTCTATATCCTAGGAAACAAGAGACAAACAAAATCTTGTAAACAGGGGAACTCCAAGTAAACTAACAAAAGCCTAGGACAAGACACAGGCTCAGAAACAAGGGATAACCTCGCACACTGCATTTGCCTTGGGTAGCCCTTCCTGATAGGAGGGCTGAAGTTCAAGAAAACCTCTGTAACCAGATGGCTACAAAACCAAGAAACAGACATCTCAGGGAATAAATCCCAGAGTTAACATTTTAAAATATTAAAATGTATAGTGTGCAACAAAAGAGGGCAAGACAACAAAGAAACAGGAAGTGATGGCCCATCTAATGGAAAAGGATGAAAATACAGAAAACACCAACAAAGAAGATGAGAATGTGGACATACCAAACAAAGCCCTTTAAAAAAATGATCAAGGAGATGAAGGGAAATACAGAGAAAGAACTGAGAGATATCAGGAAAATAATGAACAAGCAATATGAGAGTCTTAGTAAAGAGACAGAAATTTTAAAAAGCAACCAAACGGAACTAGTGGAATTGAAAACCACGATTACTGAAATGAAAAAGCAAGGTTTCAAGAGCAGATGGAAATGGCAGAAAAAACAATCAGTGAACTTGAAAACAAGATACTTGAAATGAGTCAGGCTGAGGAGCAGAATGCAAAAAGAAATATTAAAAGATTCAAGCTTAGGACACCTCTGGTACACCACGAAGTGCACTAATATTCACATTATGGGAGTCCTAGTAGGAGAAGAAAGAAAGAAAGGGTAAGAAGGCATACTCAAAGAAATGATGACTGAGAATTTCCCAAACTTAGCAAAAGATGTAAATATGCACATCTAAGAAGCCCAGAGAACACCAAAAAGGATAAACATGAAGAAAAATATATCCCACCATATATTGATCACACTAATGGTTGCAAAGGACAAGGAGAGAGTTCTGTAAACTGTAATAAAAGCAACGTGTTAAATACAAGGGAGTCCCAATTAGATTGAGGGCCATTTTCTCATTAGAAACCAAGGAAGCAAGAAGGCAGTGGGTTGAAATACTTAAAGTGCTGAAAGAAAACAACTGTCAATGAAGAACTTTATATCCAGTGAGATTTTCTTTCAGAAATGAGGGAGCAATCAAGACATCTCAAATAAACAAAACTGAGGGAGTTTATCACAACAAGACCTGCCCTACAAGCATTGCTAAAGGGAGTTGCTCTTCAGACTATAAAGAAAGGACACCAGAAAATGGTTCAAAGTGGCATAAAAGAATAAAGATTGGAGGTAAAGATAATCATTTGGGTAATTATAAATTATATACATAGTAAGGACAAATTATATATGATATATTATAATTATAATACACTAAAATATTAAAATGATTTTAATATATTATTTGGTATGTAACTCCACTTCTTACTTCCTTACAGGCACTAAACTGCAAATGCATACAAAGTAATGATAAACCTATGTTTTGGGACATACAGTATATAAAAATGTAAGTGGTAAAAAGTACAAAAGTAATGGTGAAGGGGAAGAGAGGGATATAGACAAGCATATGTGTATGCTGTTAAAGTTAAGTTGGTATCAAATCAAATATGATTGTTATATATTTAGGATGGTAAACTTTAGCCCCATAGTAACCACAAAGAAAATACATGGAAAATATATCCAGCTAGAAATGAGAAGGCAATTGTAATCATATAGAATAACACAAAAAATCAAATAAATATAAAAGTAGGAATTAACAGAAGTGAGGAACAAGTAAAGATATAAGATATAACAAAGGCTAAATAGCAAAATGGCAGCAGAAAAGCCAGTATTATCAGTAGTGACTTTAAATGTAAATGGATTAAACTCTCCAGTCAAAAGGCAGAGGTTGGCAGAATGGATAAAAAAGTTTGATCCAACTATATGCTGTCTACAAGAGACTCATCTTAAAGTAAAGGGTACAAGTTGGTTGTGAGCGAAAGGATGGAAAAATATATATATACCATGCATACATATTTCTCTAAAGAGAGCTGGGGTGGCTATACTAATATTGAATAAAATAGGCTTTAAGTCAAAAACAGTTATGAGGTATAAAGATGGTTATTATATACTGATAAAGGGTACAATTTAACAGAAATATTACAAATATATATGCACCTAACAGGAGAGCCCTAAAATAAATGAAGCAAATGCTGACAGATTTGAAGGAAGAAACTGATGGCTCTACTTTAATAGTAGGAGACTTTAATATACACCACTTTCAATAATGAATAGAACATCTAGTCAGAAGAGCAATAAGGAAGTACAAGACTTAAAAGATACTTGAAACCAACTAGACCTAATAGACGTACATAGAACACTTCACCCAACAAAAACAGAATAGACATTCTTCTCAAGTACACATGGATCTAACCAGGATAGATCATATATTGGGTCACCAAACAAGTTTCAATAAATTAAAAAATATTAAAGTAAAAAAATGCATATTCTCTGACCACAACGGAATGAAGCTAAAAATCAATAACAGAGGGCCAAATGGAAAATTCACAAGTATGTGGAAATTAAACAACATACTCTTAAACAACCAATAGGTTAAAGAAGAAATAAGAAGAGATATTAGGAAATATCTTGAGGCAAATGCAAATGCAAATACAACATATTAAAACTTATAGGATCCAGTGAAGGCAGTGCTGAGAGGGAAATTTATAGTTCTAAATGCTTACATTATTAGAGACCTAACCCCAAAACTGGAAGAACTAGAAAAAGAAGAGCAAACGAAACCCACCTCCCACCAGGAACACAGACATTTGAGCCACTTACAGCAGTGCTAGAACTCCATGCATATCCAGGCACAGGAACAAAGTCCACAGAGACCTAGGGTAGCATATGAGCCACTGAGGAATTCTGTACCCAAAAGAGACCCTGGGGCGTGGGAAGAAGACAAGTGACTGCTATAATACTGCGGCAGGCAGGTTCTGCGCTCACTCAATCCAGTTTCTGCTGGCTGGACTACATAAACACAATACAGACTTTTCTGGAGTCACCAACCTTTCTGGATTGACCCCATCTGGTTCCCCAGGGCAGGGAAACCCTAATGGAGAAGAAACCAGAGGCAGAAAAGCCTCAGAGAGAGAGAGAGAGAGAGAGAGAGAGAGAGGAAGAAAGGGGTTAAACTGATCGGCTGCAAGACTGGAGGGTGCCAGGACTGAAAAGAGTAAGGAAAACTGGGCACTGTGTGAGGAAGGAAATTTAAACAAATCTTAGGAGCTGGGGAGAAAATACTCCACAAGAAAAAAACAGAAGAGATCAAGATTCCCACAGAAGGAACAAAGGAAAGGAAGCTTTCTCCTGGAGGTGATGTACTTATGCAAAAAGTACAAAATTAAAAACTGTACCACATATCCAGGGCAAGAATCAGATGGAGAAGAACTAAGACAATCTGATCAGTTTGTGACAGTTTGAAGTTTTTTTTGTGAATTCAGAAAAGATTGTGTTCTTAAACTAATCCATTCCTGTGGCTGTGGTCCTTTTATTACATTAGATTCAGTTAAGGGATCTTTTGATTAGATCACTTGATTAGATGGTTTAGGGCCTTTGATTGCACTACATCAGTGAGGCATGACCCAGATTGGGTGTCTGCCCTCTTGCTAGAGTCTTATATAAGCAGACAACTGAAAGTCGAAATACACAGAGAAATACAGCCACCATTTTGACCTTGCCATGTGAGAAAGAGGATTGCCTGCAGCTGCAGAAAGACAAAGAAGGGGCTGAGAGAGGTCCCAGAGGCCAGAGGCTATGTATGTTCTAAATCAGCAGAGCACAGAGGCATGGAAAGAGTGCCCTAAGAGGCTAGGCCCATGAAGCAGCTCAAAGTTGAAGAGATGAGCCCAAACATATGCTTGATTGCCCACAGTTTAGCGCTGAGAGAAAGTGGCCTGGAGGAGAAGGCAGAGACCCAGACAGAGAATCACCATTTTGTCTTGTCACATGGCAGAAGCCCAGGATCCTACTAGCAGCCAACCTTTGGTGAGAAAGAATCTCTGATGATGCCTTGATTTGTACATTTTCGCAGCCTCGGAACAGTAAGCTTTTACCCTAACAAAATCCAAGACATTTCTGATATTTTGTATTGGAAGCATTAAGTAAACTAATACAGAAATTGGTACCCAGAGAGTGATGTGCTACTGCTTGCAAATACCAAAAATGTTGGAATGGTTTTATAAATGGATAAAGGGAAAATTCTGGAGGAATTGTGAAATGCTTGATAGAAAAGGCCTCAATAGTTTCGGAGAGACTGTTGGTAGAAATACGAACCCTAAAGTTACTTCTGATGTGGACTTAGACAGAAATGGTGCCTGGAAAGAAGGTGATCCTTGCTTTAAAGTGGCAGAAAACTTGGTAAAATTGACTCCTGATGATATATGGAAAGCAGAATTTGAAATTGATGAGCTTGGATATTTAGCTGAGAAGATTTCCAAACTAAATGTAGAAAGCACAGCCTGGCTTCTTGTAGCTTGTAGCAAAATGTGAAAGGAAAAGGATAAGCTGAGAACCGAAATTCTGGTCCCAAAGACCAGAAATTGATGGTTTGGGAAATTGTGACTTTCGGGAAAACAAGTTCCCAGAGAATAGGGCCCCATGTGCAGATTGAAATGAACTTGGAACCAGGCAGCCATTTCCTTGTAGTGTTTGGAACTATTTGGGACCCATGACACCTGTTTTCCTTCCAATTTTTCCCTATGATAATGCATTTCTGCAAAGAGGATATAGAAATAGCCAGAAAGCACATAAAAAGATGTTCATGACTCCTGGGGATAAGCCTCTCTGGCACCAAGGGATTAATCCCAAGCACCAACCAGAGATGTATTTGGAAAAAGACCTTGGCCAAAAGGGGAAACATCAAATACAAAAGAGTTAAGAGATTTCAAAATGAATTGGGAGGTCATTCCAGAGGTTACACTTATGTAGGTCTCAGACAGAGATCTCACTAACTCCACTTTGAACAAAGCCTCAAATAGTGGTGCTCCTGAGGGCTCTAGAGCCATCTGGACACTATAAGCAAGGCACACAATCCCTTGAAATCAGCGCCCTGTTGGTGGGCCTTACTTTGGAATATATGACAACCTATTTCCCCAATGTAACAGAGTTAGACTCATTTATAATTTCCCTACACATGATTCTTCTACCTCTTTTATTTGAGTCTACAATTAGCATTATACCATTAAATATATGTCCCAGAGACTTATATCTTCGATCTGTTCATATGCTGGCTGATCCCTGAATCTCAGAAGAGTTGTGGCCAACACTTATTCTCCAGATCTTTGGACTTACCCAGGACAACTAACAAAATGATGATGATGGACAAACCCTATCCCAAAAAAGAGAGAGTATCTGCAACTGCAAGCAAAACAGTTCCTTCTATCTGTCCCATAAGATCTAAGCCCCCTCTCAATCAGAGGCAGAGTGGGACTCACCAGCCCAAAATCCTCAAGGCTGAGGAATAAACAAACATAAGGGGAAATGCAACCATGGACAAAGTAAACTTATTAATATTGTAGTAACGGAAGAACATAAAACATTGTTATAAAGTTAGTGGTTTCCAGAGTTTCTGAGGGGAGGGTAAGAGAATAATAGGTGGAACATAGGGGATTTTTAGAGCATTGGAATTAAGTGTAAATCACAATGTAAACTATAGACCTTGTTTAGTAGCAATGCTTCAATATTTATTTATCAACTGTAACAAGTGTGCCACACAATTCACACAATTGTAAGATGTTATTAATAGGAGAAGATGTGGCAGGGGGAGGGGAGGTACATGGGAATCCCTTATACTTTTTTTTTTTAATTTTCGTTTTTTTAATTTTATTTTGTTTCCCCTTATACTTTTGATGAATCTTTTCTGTAACATAAAACCTCTTTTAAAATAAACTTTATTATATTAAAAAAAAAAGAAAATAGAAAAAATGCTCAACATCATTAGCCATCAGGGAAATGCAAATCAAAACCAAAATGTGATACCATTTCACACCCATTAGAATGGCTATTATTAAAAAAATGAAAAATAACAAGTGTTGGAGGAGATGAGGAGAAATAGGAGCACTCATTTCATTGCTGGTGGCAACGTAAAATGCTGCAGCTGCTCTGGAAGACAGCTGGACGGTTCCACAGAAAACTAAGTACAGAACTATCATATGACCCCGGCTGTCTCACTACTAAGCATATATCCAAAAGAATTGAAAGCAGGGACTCGAGGAGATATTTTTATACCAATTTTCATAGAGCATTATTCACATTTTCCAAAAGATGGAAGCAACCCAAGTATCCATCAATTGATAAATGGTATACATATACAATGGAATATTACTCAGCCATAAGAAGGAATCAAGTCCTGATACATGAAATGACACAGATTAACCTTGAAGCCATTAAGTTGAGTGAAATAACATAGACACAAAAGGGCAAATATTGTATAATCTCACTGATCTGAAGCAATTAGAATAAGCAAACTCAAAGAGTCAGAATCTAGAATATAGATTACCCGGGGATGGGATGGAAATAGGGAATGGGAAGTTAAGCCTTAAAATGTACAAGGTTCCTATTTGGAATGATGTTTGGTAATGGATGGTGGTGATGGTAACACAATATTATGAATGCAATTAACAGCACTGAAATATATATCTAAATATCACTGAAAGGTGAAATGTTAGATTGTATAGATTGTAAAAGAATAAAAATTAAAAAAAAAAATTCATGGAACTATTCTACACAGTGAACCCTAAGTTAAAACATGGACTTCAATTAATAGTACAATTATACAAATTTGCTATCATCAGTTTTAACAAATGTTCCACAGCAAGGAGTTGGTGGTGGGGTGGTATATGGGAATCCTGTATTTTATGCATGATTATTCTGTAAACCCACAACTCCTCTAATAAAAAAGAGAAGAAAAAAAAGAAAAGAAAATAGCCATATCTATATAGCTAATCTTACTGAGCATTAAGTATACTCCAGAC
>JAQZBX010063167.1:6235-16878 GCA_029593785.1 Cabassous unicinctus | reverse complement strand
TTACAAGCATAATCCAATATCTATCTTTGGAATTCATAATTACATCAAACTGCTACAGAGGGAATAAATGAAATTATTTAAAAAACACTTGCAATCCAATACAAGGCAAAATAAGGGAAGGGGGTAGATAGAACAACTGAATCAAAGGTCAAATAGAAAACAAATAGGAAGATGATATATTTAAACCAAATATAAAGATTGAAAACAAGACTGTCAAAGGTATAAATAAACACAACAATAGCTGTAAGATGTTTAAAAGAAAAACATCTTAAATATAAGACTATTTGAAGGTTGATAGTAAAAAGATAGGAAAAGATATTCTAAAAAGATAGTTAAAAGATAGCAAAAGGATAAGAATGTCAGTGTTGTAATACTAATATCAGACAATGTAGCTTTTTAAGGCAAAAACAATGCTAGAGATAGAGTATGATTTCATAATGATAAAAGGGTCCATCCAATAAGAACATATAACAATTCTAAATTTTTATGCACCTAATAATTTCAAAGTACATATAGCAAAATTGATAAGATGAAAAGGAAAAATAGACAAATTCACCTTCAACGCATGAAATTTTAACTTACCTATCTCAGTAACTGGTAAAACAAGCAGATAAAAAAAAAATAGCTAAGATATGGATGGTTTGGACATCACAATGGACATATTTGACCTAATTAATATATTTATAGACCACTGCATCTAACAATGACAGCATTCATATTCTTTTGAAGAGCAAGTACATTTACCAAAATTGACCATACGGGCTATAAAGTATTTGTCTCAACAAAATAAAAAGATTGAAACTTTCAGAGTATGTTCTCTCATTACAGTGGAATTAAACTAGACTTTTTTTAGGGTAATTGGAAATATTCCCAAATATTTGAGAATTAAGCAGTATATGTCTAAATAACCATATTTCAAAGAGGAAGTCACAATGAAAGCTAGAAAAAACTTTGAATTAATAGATAATAAAATTACACCTGAAGGCCTTATAAAGAGAAGAAATTCCAATGCAGTTTGTCAAAAGAAGCCAGAAGTCAGTAGGAGAAAAAAAGTCAGAAGGAGCCAGAATGTGAAGCTGATTGCCATGTGGGGAAGCAGAGATAGATGACAAGGGACGCTACATACTCCTGGAGAAATCATGGCCTGTCAAAACCTTGATTTTGGACATCTAGCCTCCCAAAGAATGAGACAGCTGCTTAAGGCATCCAGAGCGTGGCATTCGTCATAGCAGCTCTGGCTAACTGAAACTCCATGTAGGCTCTGGAGTGAGACTTGCTGAAGGTGTATTCTTGGTTTTGACAATTAATAGTTTTGTGATCTAAAACAACAATATAATCTTTGAAACTCAGGATTCTTATCTGAAAAGGAGGTAGCAATGGTGCTTAATTTGCAGATTGACATGAGGGTTGAATGAGATAATTCATATAAAACACAAAAGCTGTTATTATCAGTATTACTGAGACCTCTGAACCCTGGGCCTCTTGCTAATATTGACTGCCGATCTTTGTAGCCTGCTTTTCTGGAAACATGAGCAAGTGATTAAAGGAGATAAAAGAGCACAAGGTTTTGAAGCAAAGTTTAAGGTTGAGTTCACAACACAGAGGCTGCGGCTGACTCTGGAGGAGTCATGGGGGAACACAGCTCTGCTGTGCAAAGCTTCTTAAGGTAACCTGCGATGAATTTACCTGCCTTGTGGTGGGTAGTTTTGAAACTGAGAATCGCAGAAAGGGGAATGTTCTGGCAGCCTCTACAAGCAACAGTTTGATGCTTTGTTGTTATTGTCATCTCCACGAGGAAGAAGGAAGGAAAGAAGACCAGGTGGGGCGAAGGACACCCAGTCCCCAACCACTAGGCCTTATCCAAGGTGCAGCTGTCCTAAGGAGAATCTCCATCATAGTGGAGCCATGTCGGGGCACATTGAAAAAGAGGGCTGAGCACAACTCCCAGGGAAAGATGGAAATAAAACCACCATCTCTGGACCAAGAAGAGGACAGAAAGTAGGAAATGCAAGTATCACTCCACCAGCATCTTCTCAAGAAAGACTGTCTTTGCAGGGACGGGGCGACTCCTTTGCCTTCCAACAACTGTGAATCACGCAGTTGCACATTTATAAAATTCATATTTGGGAGGACTTGGGGTTTCCATAGGTAATCTGCCAGTCATTGAACTTCTTTGAGGAATCCCGCTGCAAAAGACTTGCAAGGAGAGGGGAAGCCTACCCGACACAGCCCAGGCCAGTGGGTGGGGTGGACTTAATGCTAAATGACCTGCAGTCACGATTAGGGCAGGCACAGAGTTATCGCAAACAGGACCGTTTTGAGAGTAAATGGGGTCACTATCAGAAATCATACTGGGACAATCTGGCACAGTCAAACCAAGATTTCTGGTAAGTCTTGTCATAACTGATGGCAGGAAATTGAAAGTAGTAATCACAATGGAAGATTGTACATGGACAGTCTCCCCATGTTAAGCACCCCTATATTAGATAAGGTAGTCTTTTAGAAAGCCATATTATCTCATTAAAAGGGGGAAAAACACACATTCCTATAGTTAAGACTGCTGACTTACTGAACAGACCCTTCTGGAAGGTTTCTTGCATGGTCACATATCGAGCCACTTCACAAGACTTCCTGACAAGCCCAATGAAGGCTTTCCAATGATCTGTTTGTTCCAGAAACAACTGTGCTTTTTTAAGTGTATGAAATACCCTGTAGCCAAAAAACAATGCACAGAAATTGAAAATTTAATAATGGTTTCCCAGGTGACACCTAGATCACTACAAATTCATCAAAACACAAATATATGCAAACTTCTGGCCGTCCATTTGTGCAGAAATTTAGAATTGTTGACCAGTTCTCTTAGTATTTATTTGTTTGTTTATGAATACCCCGACTCTGATTTGAAAAATGAGGGAAAACCCTTTATGAGAATACATAAAATATAAGTCTCAGCAAATCAGGGGCGAGCAAAGTGGAAAATGAATATAAAATGAAATGTTTTGAGGTTAAGATAAAAATACGTTTGCTAAATATTCATGCAAGTGGACCACATATTAGGAGCCAAAGAAAATGGGAATTGATCACACATACAAGTCACAGCATCATCAAATAAAAACCAGATGAATTTTCTAGAGAAGCACAGCTCCCAAGAGTCCTTGCAGGGGTAGTAAATGCAAGAATTCTGGGTAATGTAAAGAACAAGATGCTCAATTACAATCTTGCCTTGAATTAAACAGGAGTCCTAGATTTCTTGTGAAAGAGTAAGCCAATGGGTAAACGTTAAACAGTTTCATATTTTCTAGATGTTTCTGATAGTACCAAATAGTTTCATCTTTTTAAAATGAAAAAAACTCAACATCTTTCCACCCAACTCATTAGAAATAGAATATACTATGTTGGTCTATCATTTCAGTGGAAGGGGGCAGTTAAACCATTTTGATTTCCAATTGTTCAGAAGTTTTCCACCAAGCATGTACTTACAGTATGGAAATAAGCTGATCCTTACAGCCACCAGAAGATTCACCTCTCTCAGGGGGGGTGTCAGCTCCCAGCAGCCGGAAGACCCGAGCACAGGAAAGGCTCGCTTCTGAAAACTGCGTCTCAAGTTCCTGCCAGCCCAAATATTCTTCGGATATCGAAACTGGCGTATTCGCATGTCCAATGATGACATCTTGTAAAATATGATCCTTAACGGGAAAGAGTGTGGCTTGTCATAAGTAGAGCAATAAAAAGGTGGGTACTTGAGTTGCAGCCTTCATGTCTTCTCACGTTACAAGTGAGAACTGTGCGTGGAAGACCATGCTCTGTGGGAGGTGATCACGTAAGCCAGAGTTTTAGACTTGAATCTTTACTCGTGTTGAGGTCAATAGTCTCCAGACTAAAGCATCACCTACTCTTGAAGTAGAATGGGACCCAATGGCATAGCCGCCTGTTAGCTGTCTGCTCAAATGGCCCCAGGGGACCGGACCTCCTGATAGTCCCACTCTGGTAAGCCCTGCCCAGAGTTAGTCCAGGCTGGGCTGTGACTCTACTGACCAATAGAAAGCAGCAGAAATGACACGAGCCAGTTCCTGCCCCAGCCCTTCTGAGGACTGGCAGCACCCTCTTCTCCCTCTTGCTTGTTTTGGGGATCCCCGGAGAGCCATCTAAGATGCCTGGCTGCCCTGCTGGCAGAGACACCCTGAGACCAGATGAAGACAGAGAGAGAGATACAGTCATCCCAATGTCCCAGCTGAGCTCCAGAGACTGCAACTCCTACTGCCACCTGATAGCAGCTAAGAGAGGCACCGGCTAAGTCCCCCAGAAAAGCAGCCCCGCTGAGCCCAGTCAACCCACAAAATAATGAGACCCCATAAAATGCTCTTTGTTTTAAGCCACAGAGCTTGAGGTGGTTTGTTAGGCAGTGTTAAATAATCTAAAGAGCATCAGAATGGCTATCTCATACTGCTCAGTCCCTGATCTGTGTGGGACACCATGGGTTAAGCCTTTTAGATACAAAGAAGTTAGGGATGTGAAGTCAGAGACTAAAGGACAAATATTGCAGGGTCTCACAGATTTGAAACAATTAGAATAAGCAAACTCGTAGAGTCAGAATCTAGAAGATAGGTTACCAGGGGACTGGGTGGAGATGGGAATTGGGAAGTGAAAGCTTAAAATGTACAGGGTTCCTATTTGAAATGATGGAAATGTTTTGTTCATGGATGGTGGGGATGGCAGCACAACATGTGAACCCAATTAACAGCACTGAGTGTGTGTGTGTGTGTGTGTGTGTGTGTGTGTGTGTGAGAGATTAAAAGGGAAAATGTTAAATTGCATATATCGTAACAGAATAAATTTTTTTAAAATCCATGGAACTGCATTACGCAAACAGTGAACCCTAGGTTAAACCCTGGACTATAGTTAATAGTACAATTATTTTTAAAAATGTACTTTCATCAATTGTAACAAATGTTCCACACCAATGCAGGGTGTTAGTTATAGGTATATGGGAATCCTATATTGTATCCTTGATACCCACAACCTCTCTCTGCCAGGAAAGAGCACACCATCCGATAGCAGAAAGGTAAATATGCAAATATGCCATGGTTTTTCATGCCCGTTTGCCTTCACATACACTCTTCCCTCTGCCTAGACTCCTTTCTGATTTCTGTTGGAGCCCGAATCTTACACGTCCTTTTAGTGTCGTTCACTCATACCGGGAGCCTTCCAGGCGCCAGGCTCCTGTGCACTGACAGCTCAGGGCCCTTTGTGTCTGTATTCCATGTCTCCAGCACAGAGTAGGTGCTAAGAAAGGGCTAACTGGAATGAACTACATACAAGTTACTCTCTCAATTTTCTCTCTGCTATGACATAGCTTATATTTCACTGGTTTTATTATTTCACTGGCTTTATTTTAAGTTACTTCCTTTTTTGGAGTGTTAAGGTATATGAGGACAAAGTTAAAAGTGAAACAAGTTATTCTGAGGAACAAAATGAGCTATAAAATGTAAATGTCATAATTTCCAGAGCTCAGTAATAAAATAGGGACTGACCTGGACATAATGATTTTTTGCTAGCAAATTGTTCAACAACCTGCATTTCTGCTTGAGCACAGCACAGCACAGTGTCCCCGGCAAGGTTATAAAAGGACCTTGCCTTTTAATGTATGTCACCATCCAAAGTCACAGCTTTGCTACAAGTTGCTTCATCAAAGACACTCCCCTACTTTTGATAGTGTACGCATCTAGAAACGGAGCAGGACAGGGAACCAGAAACCCAAGGAAGCAGCCCAGGCATGTTTCCAAAGCTCAGCGAGCTCTTGGGGAAATCAGTTTGCTGCCAAAGCTGACTTCGGTAGGGTGGGTAGCACCCAGCCTCCCATCGCAGTCAAACAAAAGGGCTGGGATTGAGGGCAGATTCGGGATGGACTGATGTCAATGCTTGCCTAGGCAAAATTCAAGGTTAAATATTAGCACCTTCACTGAAGTCAACCTCAAAGATGAGCCCATCGGTGCTCTGGGAAGAGATCTGTTGGTGGAATACTTACAGCCTCCTCCACTGAATCAATCAGCTTGTTGAAAATCTCGGTCTCGTTGGAGGAATTCGGCCGGCACACCAGTCCCACGAGCCACTCCCAGATTCTGGAGTTCTGAGGGGGCAGAGGGGCTTCCTGCTCAGGAAAGTATCCACTGAGGCACAGCTCAGTAGCATTCATCATCAACAGCTGAAAGATTAAGGAGAGCAGAGAGAAGGTAACATTTGGAGAGGCTTAGAGATGTTCTCCTGGGACAAGGAAAATGCAAATAGAAATGGGCAGCCATAAGCACTTGGAAATGAAACAAAATTCTTCCCAAACTTTCCTATTGTTCTCTTTGCTAGCACAATTCACAACAGGAACAAAACTGCATATTGCATGAGTTTCTTGAAAATGTTATGAAAACTGCCTATTTGTAATCCCTTGCTGTGGTGTACCTGCTTTAACTCGCCAAAGAACGTGTCCATTTCCAGTTTCAACTGGCCAGATCCGTCCGGTTTAGAATCATTAGCTGATGTCTCCAGGTGAAAGAAGAGTTCTGTGACATTGATAAATCAATTTATTATTCAACTAAAATAGGCTGTTCCAAATTTGACTCCCACACATGGCCATGAATCAATAAACTAAATTCTGAAAACATCTGTTTCAGTAAACTTGGCCTATCGTCTATTGGTTTTTATCTTCCTTAGAGAGGAAAACTAGAAAATGTCATTTTAATACCATTTTATCCATTTTGAAGGCTCCTAAGTATGGAGTCTTGGTTATTGGTGAGTCTTAACTTCAAACTCAACATTCCTCTCTCATTTATTCTCTCACCACTCTGAGAAGATAAGAAACCCCAAGCCACCCGGGCAAAAGTGCAAATTTGCTAATGACCCTCTCGGAAGAGGGCAGAAGCCGAAACATCCATCCTAGTCAACGAAGTTCAAAGAGGGGCATTGTGAAAACCCTGCCCGGTGCCAAGGAGCAGAGGGGAGAGAGAAAAGAATAAGCAAGAATAGAAGCAATGTTCTCTGGTCCCTTAGAATGGGAAAACCAAACTCTGAACCCAGAGCTTGTTACAGCGATTATTCAGTACAAGGGAATTCATTCTACACTGTAGCAGCTTTATTTATTTATTCAGCCTTGGCTGAAGTGGAAAGATCCCAGACAGCATTGCAGCAAAGGATAAATAGATACACACTATCAGCCTAACTCATCTCCAAATGTTACAAAGTTGGCAGTCATTTGCAGGCCCACTTTCCAATGAATTTCACGTTTGCTCTCAGTGAGTCAGTGACAAATAAGGCCAGTGTCAGCTCACCTTGGACGAAACGTAAAAGCTGGGCTAGTGCATTCCGGAGAGCTCCATCAAGCTGGAGCAGTCTCTGCACAGCAGGCCATGGGGGCAGATTTTGCAGCACGCTCTGCAGTTTCAGCAGATGCAGTAATCTGAGGGCAAAAATAAATGAATAAAATCAGACAGAAAGCAGTTCAAGGTGCTACCTAGGGAAATGAAAATTCTGTTCCAAGGAAAATATCCCACTGCTTTGGGAAGTGTGTTTGCAGACTGAAAGTTCCACTTCTTCTTATATATATGACCAAGTTGTTGACAAATGGCAGTTCTTCTATCTACTCACTTTAGGATACTTTTAGGTACTGAAGATAGAGTAGGTATTCTCTTCATCCAAACCCAAGGAAATATATTCCTAGCAGTGTGTAAAAGAGGTGGAGGTTAGTATAAAGTTCCAGATCCAACTTAAAAACATTTACCCTGAAGCCTCCATCCATGAGGCAGAGAAAACTATTTTAAGAAGAGTTTCAGAAAGTCAAGGCAGTGTGTGGTAGATGTAATATCATTAAAGTAGTCACAACAAGGGAAAAAAAAAAAAAAAACACATGTCAGATTTTCAGAGGCCAAAGAAAGGACGACCCATCAGACAGCTTGATGCCAACAGAGCATCAGGCAAAGGGGGTCCAGATGCATTAGAGACACTTAAAGAGCTGCCAGCCTAGTGCCGGCTGTAGCACCTGCAGGTGGCTCATCTTAAAAGCCAGGCAGAAAACTCACCAGGGCCATATACCCAGGTATATTCTCCAAAGAATTGAAAGCAGGGACTCGATGTTCTGAGCCGCATTATTCACTATTGCAGGAGGGTGGAAGCCACCCAAGCATCCATCAACAGGAGAATGGGTGAACAAGGTGTGATATTCACCCACAGGGGAGTAGTATTCAGCTCTGAAAAGGGATGGAGCTCTGAGACACGCAGCAAGATGCAGGAACCCTGAAGACAGCATGTGGGGCGAAATTATCCAAGCACAAAAAGACAAACATTGTATCATCTTGCTTATACGCAATATCTAGAATATCCAAATTCATAGAGACTAAAAGCAGACAGGTTACCAGGGGCTGAGGGCTGGGGAGGGGAAGAGGCAGTTACTGCTTCATTGGTACAGATTTTCTGTTTGAGGTGAAGAAATATTTAGGGTAATAGGTATTGGTGATGATAGCACAATACTGTGAACGTAATTGACACTACTAAATTGCACACTCGAATGTGGTTAGGATGGGAAATTGTGGTTTATATATGTTACTACAATAAAAAGTTTTTTAAAACAACAATAGGTGAACCCTATTGTAAATGATAGACTATAGTTAGTAGTACAACTATAAAAATGCCCTTTCATGAATTATAGCAAATGTACCACACTAATGCTAGGTGTTAATAATAGAGTGGTTGTGGGGGGAAAAAACAACACCCTAATGGACAGTAGTTAATAGTACAATTATGCATTCTTTCATCAGCTATAACAAAGTCACCACACTAATGCAAAGTTTTAATAATGAGGGGGAAGGGAAGATGTGGGAGCACTGTATTTTTTTTTTTACATGCTTTTCCTGTAACTGACAACTCCTCTAATTTAAAAAATATTTTTTAAGTCACCAGGGGAAATATTTTGAGTGTTCTGTGGAGCCGTGTCTACCTTCCTGCCTGAATGCCTGACGTTGCGAGAGGCAGAAGGAATCGGCTTCTTCTAGGCTCCGGCTCACTGACAAGGAGGATGTGTCGACGTGACAGGCTGGAGGAAGTAACCTAGAAAAGGAGCTGGAAGGAAAATGACTCTGAGAGTGAGAGGAGGACTGAAATCAGAATTAAATGTTGGAGAGTCACAGAACAAGACGCAGCGGAAACTGAGCTGCAGAATTGACCAGGGCACAGAGGCCAGACTTTCTAGGTCTTTGTGGCAAAGACATGGAACCCTCAGCCCAGGCGGAAAGAGTTAACTTAAAGGGAGGGAAAAGCAGGAAGAGATGTTGCTACCAGAGCCCAAGCAAGACACCCCAGTGGGTGACGCCACGCTGCGGCTTGAGCTTCTGGGCCGCCTTGATGGTCTCCACGGCATCTCCGTGGTCCTGAGCTAAGCACAGCTGCGATAAACATTGTGCTCTCCTGTGGCAGGTGAGCTGGTGGGTCTGCCCATGGCAGAGGGTTCAGAGAGAGCAAGGAGGGCCCTGCCAGCCTTTCCCAAGAGCCCCAGCAGCAGGTGATAACTGGCGTTCCTGTGCCATCCTACGAGGCAGGGCTGCTACCCCATCTCCTTCAGATGCTCTGGCTTTCGGGGACAGACCAGGCTCCTGCCACCTCCTTCCTGCCTAGAAATGGAGGCTGGTTTCCTGAGCTGGGCCTCTAACAGGATGACATGGGCTGAAGCCCCTCATTCCTTGACTCTCTGAGTGAAGCTGAGGAGGAAGCGGAGGGGTTCTTGAAGACACAGAGAAGTGGGAAAGAGACGGCTGTCGTTCTGTTGGCCCCAAGGGGGAGAGTATACACCTGTGGCTTGGAGCTCTGCCTTGGCAAGGAGGGTCTTCGGGTGGGGAGGCATCCTGGGGAAGGACTCCTACCACATCTGTGAGCACACCCCGCGGTGGGCTCTCCAGAGCAAGCGCTTCCTTCAGGGCAGGAGGCCAAGCTGGGGGGAGAAGCTGCCACCACTCAGCCGCCCCACCCAGGGGACAGTTCCTCAAGGAGGGGCGCGTCTCTAACGACGCCGCGTGCTCAGCAGGAAATGAAAGACCCCCCTGGGTCCTGCGGTATTTTCATCTCTTTTGGCTGGAAGACTTCGGAAGAGAGGTGAGCAATTGGCCATGGAGTAATTCCCCACAGAGACGTATCATCTCCTGCTAAGGGTGAAGGTGGGTCTCATAGAGGTCTGAGGAAGGCCGGAGGCAAGTGCCCCCCTGATTGAATGGCGGGGTTAAACTGAAGTGGAGCCACCAGGGCAAGACTTTGGGAAGGAGGTGACAGAAAGGTCCACAGGTTTAACAAATCAACAGGAGACACCCCAAAGATGTGAAGATGGGGCTCGGCGGTGCTCGGGAGACGAAGCAGGGGTGAGGGCGCAGGCCTGGGGAAGGGTCTCCCTGCAGAGATCATCGAGCGCTCAGTACAGAGAAGGAAGCGACCTGACTTTTCACCAAACCACAAACACACGCTGGGAGGAGACTCACGACGACATATAAGAGTGAAAGAAAAAGTCTTGACTCCAAAAGAAAAGTACTGGCTCTTCGAGAGTGCAGGTTCTTGAAGATATGAATGGAGAGACACCTGTGTGTGGAAATAGCTACTTCTGTAAAAAAAAAAAAAAAAAA
>JAQZBX010063166.1:0-16745 GCA_029593785.1 Cabassous unicinctus | reverse complement strand
AATGTCGGCAGCTGTCTTGCTCCAACGCATGACAATGGACTTTGGTGAGGGAAGAAACTTATGCTTTATGGCCTGGTAACTGTGGACTTCTACCCCAAATAAATACCCTTTATAAAGACCAACCCATTTTTGGTATTTCACATTAGCACCCCTTTGGCTGACTAATACAGGAGCAAATGTAGCTCAGTGGTTGAGCACCTGCTTCCCATGTATGAGGTCCTGGGTTCAATCTCTGGTACCTCCTAAACAATAAAAATAAAAATAAAATAGTGGCCATTCTAATTGTTGTGAAATGATATCTCATTGTAGCCTTGATTTGCATTTCCCTAATCGCTAATGATATTGAACATTTGTTCATGTGTTTTTTCACCATTTGTATTTCTTCTTTGGAAAAATGTTTATTCAGGTCTTTTGCCCATTTTTAAAATTGGGTCATTTGTTTTTTAATTGTTGAGTTGTAGGATCACTTTATATATTATGGATATTAAACCCTTATCAGATATGTGATTTCCAAATATTTTTGCCCATTGTGTAGGCTGCCTTTTCACCCTTTTGACAAACTCTTTGATGTGCAAAAATATTTAATTTTGAGGAAGTTCCATTTACCTATTTTTTTTCTGTTTTTGCTTGTACTTTGGACGTGAGGTTTAAGAGACACCTACCTATCACAAGATCTTGAAGATGGGTGTTTTCCTATATTATCTTCTAGTAGTTTTATGGTCCTGGCTTTTATATGTAGGTCTTTGATCCATTTTGAGTTGATTCTTGTATAGGGAGTGAGATACGGGTCCTCTTTCATTCTTTTGGTTATGGATATCCAGTTCTCCCAGCACCATTTGTTGAAGAGATTGTTATGTCCCAGTAAAGTAGATTTGGTAGGTTTGTCAAAAATTGGCTGTAGGGGTGAGGGTCTGTTTCTGAATTCTCAATTCTATTCCATTGATCAATGTGTCTATCTTTATGCTAATACTATGCTGTTCTGATCATTGTAGCTTTGTAATACGTTTCAAGTTCAGAGAGTATGAGTCGTCCCACTTCACTCTTCTTTTTTAGTATGTTTTTGGCTATTTGCGTCCTCTTTCCCTTCCAAATAAATTTAATAATTGACTTTTCTGTTTCTGTAAAGTAGGCTGTTGGAATTTTGGTTGGGGTTACATTGAATCTATAAATCAGTTTGGGAAGGATTGACATCTCCACAATATGTAGTCTTTCAATCCTTGAACATGAAATGCATTTCCATTTCTTTAGGTCTTTTTTGATTTCTTTTAGCAGTGTTTTTTTTTTTAATTGACTTTATTTATTTCTTTTTTGGTGTACAGTTCTATGAGTCCACCCCCTCACCCCCCGGCCACTTGCTGTCTGTGTCCGTTCACTGGGTGATTGTCTATGTCTGTTTCTTGCCTTCTTTTCTCGTTTTTCTCCTCCAGGCTTCACCAGGATTCCATCCCAGGGACCTCTGATGTGGGAGAGAGGCACCCTGTCACCTGCGCCACCTCAGT
This sequence comes from Cabassous unicinctus, assembly GCA_029593785.1. Taxonomy (NCBI): domain Eukaryota; kingdom Metazoa; phylum Chordata; class Mammalia; order Cingulata; family Chlamyphoridae; genus Cabassous; species Cabassous unicinctus. The sequence continues at coordinate 15,246 of JAQZBX010063166.1, read as the reverse complement.
TCCTGGTTTCCGGTGCATCTCGCCTTGACTCTCCTGTGTGTCTCTCTTTTGTTGCATCATCATCTTGCTGTGTGGCTTGGCTTGCCACGCCCAGGCCTGGCTCACTTGCTCGTCTTTTAAAAAAAAAAAAAAAATTTTTTTTTATTTTACCGGAAGGTCCTGGGGATCGAGCTCCAGCCCTTCCATATGGTAGACGGATGCCAACCTCTTGAGACACATCTACTTCCCTCTTTTAGCAGTGTTTTGTAGTTATCTCAGTACAGGTCTTTTACATCTCTGGTTAAATTAATTCCTAGATATTTGAGTCTTTTTGTTACTATTGTAAATGGAATTTTTTCCTGACTTCCTCCTCAGATTATTCATTACTAGTGTACAGAAACATTGCTGATTTTTGCTTGTTGATCTTGTAGCCTGCCACTTCGCTGAACTCGTTTATTAGCTCAAGTAGCTTTGTTGTAGACATTTCAGAATTTTCCAAATATAGGATCATGTCATCTGCTAAAGAGTTTTACTTCCTCTTTTCCAATTTGGATGCCTTTTATTTCTTTTTCTTGCCTAATTACTCTCACTAGAACTTCTAGCTCAATGCTTAATAACAGTGGTAACACTGTTAATAACATCCTTGTTTTGTTCCTGATTTTAAAGGGAAAGCTTTCAACCTTTCCCCATTGTGTATGATGTTGCTGTGGGTTTTTCATATATACCCTTTACCATGCTGAGGAACTTTCCTTCTATTCCTATCTTTTGAAGTCTTTCTTTTTTTCCAAGAAACGTTGCTGGATTTTGTCAAGTGCTTTTTCTGTGATAATCAAGATGATCATGTTTTTGTTTTTTTTCCCCTTCAATTTGTTAATGTGGTGTATTATGTTAATTGATTTTGTGTTGAACCACCCAAGCATACCAGGAATAAATCCCACTTTGTAGTGGTGTATAATTCTTTTGATATGCTGTTGGATTCTATTTGCAAGTATTTTGTTGAGAATTTTTGCATCTATGTTCATTAGAGAGACTGGTTTGTAATTTTGTTTTCTTCTAGTATCTTACCTTGCATTGGTATTAGGAAGATGTTGGCTTCATAAAATATGTGGGGTAATTTTCCCTCCCCTTCAATTTTTTGGAAGAATTTAAACAGGATTGGTGTTAATTCTTTTCGAAATGCTTAGTAGAATTCACCTGTGAATCCATCTGGTCCTGAACTTTTATTTGTTGAGAGATTTTTGATGACTGATTCAGTCTTTTTAAATGTGATTGGTTTGTTGAGTTCTTATATTTTTTTGTAGAATCAATGTTGGTTGGTTGTGCATTTCTAGGAATTTGTCTGATTCATTGAGGCTGTCTAATTTGTTGGCATACAGCTTCTAATAATATCCTTTTATTATCATTTTTATTTCTGTGGGGTCAGTGGTAATGAACCCCTTTTCATTTATGATTTTATTTATTTGCATCTTCTCTCTTTTTTTTTTCTTTGTTAGTCTAGCTAAGGGATTGTCAATTTTATTGATCTTCTCAAAGAACCAGCTTTTCGGTTTGTTGATTTTCTCTATTGTTTTATTTTGTTCTCAGTTTCATTTATTTCTGCTCTAATCTTTGTTCTTTCTGCTTACTTTGGGATTAATTTGCTGTTCTTTTTTTAGCCCCTCCAGGTGTTCATTTAGGTCTTTGATTTTAGCTCTTTCTTCTGTTTAATATAGGCATTTAGGGCTATAACTTTCCCTGTCAGCACTGCCTTCACTGTATCCTATAAGTTTTCTTAAGTTGTAGTCTCATTTTCATTCACCTCTAAATATTTATTAATTTCTCTTACAATTTCTTCTTTGACCCACTGATTGTTTAGCTTCCACACATTTGCAACTTTTCCCCTTTCCTGACTATTATTGATTTCCAGCTTTGTTCCATTATGTTCGGAGAAGGTGCATTGTATAATTTCAATCTTTTTTATATTTATTGAGACCTGCTTTGTTACCCAACATGTGGTCTATCCTGGACAAAGATCTATGGGCACTTGAGAAGAATGAGAAGAATGTATAACCTACTAATTTACAATGTTCTGTATATATCTTTTAAGTCTAGCTCATTTATCATATACTTCAAGTTCTCTGTTTCCTTGTTGATCTTCCTTCTGGTTGTTCTGTCTATTGATGTGAGCAGTGTGTTGAAGCCTCCAACTATTATTGTAGAGACATCTATTTCTCCTTTCAATTTTGCCAGAGTTTGTCTCATGTATTTTGGGGCACCTGGTTGGGTGCATGGATTTTTATGACTGTTACTCCTTCTTGGTGGATTGTCCCTTTTATTAATATATAGTGGCCTTCTGTATCTCTTATAACATTTTTACATTTGTAGTCTGTTTTGTCCAGTATTAGTATAGCTACCCCTGTTCTTTTTTGATTACTGTTTGCCTGAAGTATCTTTTTCCAATCTTTCACTTTCAACCTATTTGTATCCCTGGGTCTAAGGTGAGTCTCTTGTAGGTAGCATATAGATGACTAGTGTTTTTTCATCCATTCTGTCAGCCTATGTCTTTTGATTGAGGAGTTAAAAGCATTCACATTAAATATTATTACTGTAAATGCATTTTTATTTCCACCATTTTATTCTTTGACTTTCATATGTCATATCTTATTTTCATCTTCTTTCTACCATTTTGGTTATTCTTTCTAATAGTCTTCACTTCTACACTTCCTCCAAGCCTCTCTCTCTCTCCTGCCTTTTCCTTTTGGACTGCAGAACTCCCTTTAGTGCTTCCTGCAGAGCCAGATTCTTATTTAGGAACTCTCTTACTTTCTGTTTATTTGGGAATATTTTAAACTCATGTTCATATTTGAAGAACCATTTTGCCAGATAAAGAAACCTTGGCTGTCAATTTTTCTTTTTCAGTATCTTAATTATACTGTACCACTGTCTTCTTGCCTCCATAGTTTCTGATGAGAAATCTGCACTGTTTTACTGGGTGTCCCTTGGATGTGATGGTTTGCTTCTTCCTTGCTGCTTTCAGAATTTTCTCTTTATATTTGGCATTTGATGTTCTGAGTAGTATGTGTATTGGAGTAGGTCAATTTGGATTTATTCAGTTGGAGTATACTGTGCTTCTTGAATATGTAAATTCCTGCCTTTCAAGATAGTTGGGAAATTTTCAGCCATTATTTCCTCAAATCCTCTTTCTGTCCCTTTTCCCTTCTCTTCTCTCTATGGAACTCCCATGACATGTGTGTTGTTGAGTTCTATATTATCATTCAACTCCCTGAGCCCCTGCTCAATTTTTTCCATTCTTTTATCTCTCTGGTCTTCTGTCTTCAAGTTCAGCTGTTCTGTCTTCTACATCACTGATTCTTTCTTCTATGATTTCAAATCTGCTGTTGTGTGCCTCTAATTTGTTTTTAATTTCAATTATTGTGTCTTTCATTCCCATTGCTTTATTTTTCTATTAAAGTTTTCAAATTCTTATTTGTGCTTGACCAGTGTCTTCTTTATATCCTTTATATCTTTAGCCATATTATCTTTTAACTCCTTGATTTGATTTAGGATTTTTGTATGAACATCATTGATTAGTTGTCTCAAATCCTGTGTTTCATCTGGGGCTTTGATTTGTTCCTTTGCCTGACATATCTTCCTTTTTCTTAGTATGGCTTGTAATTTTTTGCTGTTGGGTAGGCATCTGATTTTGATGGTGAGTTTACTCTGACGCTCAGTTTCTCTTGCATAGGAGTTTAATGGTGAGTGGATGTGTGATACTGCTGTTTTTTGATTCTTGGTTCCACTTGTTCTGTCTTTAGGATTTTCCCTGTTTAGTTGCTCAAATCAGGAAAATGGGTTTCAGACCAGTTTCCAAGGGCTTTGGGGAGGGAGGCTGTAAAGGCCCCAAAAAGCCTCTATATTTACTTTTATTTTCCTTGCATGAACTTTCTTGGTCTGCCAGCAGATGGTGCTCTTTGGCAGACCTCTCCAATCAAACCCTGTTCAGAATGTGTTTACTGTAACTCAGACCAGTTGGGCAGTGCAAAAAACAATGTGACTGAGAATTCTCCTTCAGAGCCAAGCCTCACTATATCAAACTTTCTCAGAAGCTACTCTCCCCCCACCCCCTTGGCAGAAGCCACCTCCCTTTACCTGGGGAGAAAATAAAGTCTTCATTGTCTTCAACAAGTCTAGATCAGTAGGTAGAGTGTTTGAGAAGGTAGGATCTCTTTAGTCTCCTGTCTACTCCCTGAGCAAACAATAGTGGGGTCCCACCTGGCCTGGGAGGCTGTGACTCATGGGACACAGCAGACCAAACTTGTTGGCCAAAAGCTGAATTGGCTGTAGACTTCATCCCTCTCTTCCTCCTTTCCTGGAGAGGTGGACTGCTGTGACCCTCTCTGGCCATAGCTGCTGACCAGGGCCAGAAGACTCAATGCTGTCTGTGCCAAGATTGAGGGGATAGGTGCCAGCAGCTGCAGCTGTGGCACTTACTCACAGACCTTCCCTGTTGAGCCCTCTTTCCTTAGGCCCCTCTCTTCTGGGTGGTGTCCAGCCTTCCCTTGGTGCCCTAAGACCTAGAATAGTTTTCCAGTTTCTGCCTGTCCTCTAGCTATTTTTCTGGGAGAGAAATGAGTCCTGTGTCTCTCTTATCCTCCATTTTCCTGGAAGTCCCTTTTTCCTTACTCTTGATTGCAGTTCATATTATTGATCTATCAAAGAATAATAATTAGTATTTTTACCTCTTTACAGACAGTGCAAGGATCTTAGAACATTTTGACTCTATTTACCCAGCTCCCTATTCACATGCTATTTTGGAGAGGTATTTAAAGTTTTTATATGTATTATACCTCTCAAGGCATAAATATTATTTTGTAGAGTTAATATTCATTTACATATACCCATATTTTCCCCTTTTTGTTGCTGTTCTTTACATTCTGCATCCTCAAGTTTCCATCTAAGATCATTTTCCTTCTGCCTTAACTGTTTGCTTCCTTAAATGTAGGTCTGCTTCTGATGTGCTCTCAGTTTTCCTTTGTCTGAAAATGCCTTAATTTCATCTTTATTCTTGCAGAATCTATTGTTGGGCATAAAATTCTTATTGGCAATATTTTTGAAGGTATAGTCCATGGTTTTTAGATTTCCATTGTTTTTATTAAGTAAACAACTGTCAGTATTATTATGGCCCTTTGGGGGTAATATGCCTTTTTTCCCCTCTTCCTTGTTGGTTTTTAGCAGTTTTATTCTGTTGTGCCTACATGTCATATATACATTTGCTTTATCCTGCTTGTGATTTGTAGTGGTTCTTGAATCTATGGCTTAATATATTTTGTTTTCTCTTAAAATATTGCTTTACCCCATTATCTCCTCTGTTTCTTGAATTCCAATTACAGGTATGTTACACCTTTTCAGTGTAGACCCTGTGTATCTTACTCTCTTTTCATATTTTTTTCACCTCCCTGCCTCTTTGTACTTTATTCTGGATATTGTCATCTTAACTATCTTCCAGTTCATGAATTCTCTCTTCAGCTATTTCTAACCTATTAAACCAATCCTTTGAGTTTTAATTTTTTTTCTATATTTTAGGTTCTATAATTTTCTTTTTCTTATAGTTTACAATCCCCTATGGAAATCCATCTTTTATTTTTTAATATATTCACTATTGTTATTTTAAACTCTGTGTCTGATAAGTCATTATCTGGACATATGTCTGTTTCTATTGTTTGTCATTTCTATTTTGTTTTTATTAGGTTGTCTTGAGTACTCATCAATGGTTACTTTTTCTTGTGAGGCAGACATTGTGTTTGAAAACTGTTGAGATAATTTTGGGCTCTTTATGGTATTATATTCCTTCAGAGAGGATTTACATAACATTTGGCAGGTGGTTAGGGGCATTAGTAATCATAAATTAACACAGTCAGTGACTAAAATTATTCAAAGCTGGATTTCAGCTGTTGCATGGACTATTTTCTTTATGGTTTACCATTTTATCTAGTATAAATTTTAGAATCAGCCTTTCAACTTCCAAAATACCTGCAAGTATTTTGATTGGGATTGAACTGAATATGCAGATCAAGTATGAGGAAAATTGTCATCTTAATTAACTTCAAATCAATCAACATGATATAGCTCATGATTTATTTATGCCTTCTTAAATTTCCTTCAGCAATATGTGCTTTTGTAGTCTTAGTGTGGTGTTCTTGAATAACTTTCATTAGTTTTTTTACTATTTTAATGTAACTGGCTTTTAAAAAATTCATTTACCAAGTGTTACTACTAGTATATAGAAATGAACTTAATTTATATATTGGCATAAGGTTATTCAGGTTATCTATTTATTCTTGAATGAGCTTTGGTAATTTGTGCCTTACAAGGATTTTTCCCATTTCATCCAAATGGTCAAATATCTTGGCATAAAGTCATTCTTATTATCTAAATCAGACAGGACCCATTCAGGAGACAGAAACCACACCAATAATTTGAATTGGGAAAATTTATTGTGAGGAATTTAAGTTGGTAAGAGAGGATTAACTATTAAGAGGAGTAAAGAGAACTTTAAAGAATATAGGACTAGCTGAGGTAGAGAGAAGCCATTACCCCTAGGCTGACATAGAATACTCAAAAAAGGAAAAAACTTATAGGAGGAATCACCTATTCTGAGATTCAGACCTCAGTGAAGAGAGTGTGACTATAGCCCAACTGGATGGCAGAGAAGTTCTCAGGCTAGGGCTTTCAAGTAGGAAGCCACCCACTGGGCTACTGGTGAATCTTATTGGGAAGGCGCTTGTCAGATTGTGAGCAAGACTTCCTGGGATGCTGCTGAAACTTTCTAGAGGATGTGTATCATTGGGTCTACTACAGGAAGCCTCCAACTGGCCACCACACCATAGGAGCAAGAAGAAAACCCCTCCTTTTACAACGTCTCTCCAATGCCTTTTACTAACAAAGTCTAACATTTTGCCAGCTGGCAAAGGAGAAATGTTATAGGGTCAAGCCCCAGTTTCACAAAGTAGGAAAAAAAGGATAAATTTAGAGGTGAGAGGCAATAAATTGATAACTGGCACAGTTCACTCCTTTGGCTACTCAGTTTCTATTTACACCTTCTATACGCATTTGAACTTCCACACATCAGGAAGTCCTTATGGTTTCCCCCAAAGTAGGAGTCATCCAGTCCCAACAGTCACTATTTTCATAGCAGCAGTATTATGTCTCAAATTTAGCTGGAGTCTAACTGAATATGCTGTTACATAAAGACTAATTTCTAAAATTAACCACCCACACCTTATATATAAAATAATAATGGCAAGGAGAAGAAGTGGTTAATATATCTAAGTAAACACATACACATAGCAAGCAGAGAAAACATGTAATGCTAGTACAGTCCTTTTTATAATTATTGGTATTGAGGTTATAGATGAGATCTATGACTTTCTCCTTCCACTATCCATTTCATGTTTCCCCTGTCCTCAGCCATAACTTCAGTAAGTTTCTTATCTGGTAGAGTGACTGGTAGAGTAACTTTCCTAAGGGGTCTGAGTCCTCAATACTCCTACCTATTTTTGGTTGCTGAAGTTTGCCATTATGTACACTTGGGCATTTTGGCAGTTTGAAATTATTTATGAATTCCAAAAAGAAAGGTTGTTTGTAAACTGGTCTGTTCCTCTGGGTGTGATACCCTTTGATTGTATTAGATTCAGCTGAGATGTCTTTGATTACATTGTTAAGATTAAGACTTTAATTTGACTATGCCAGTAGAGTATAACTCACTGTGAGTCCCTGCCCCCTTCGTGGGCTATATAAATGGACACTCAGTCAAGGAGACACACAGAAGTAAATACACAGTAGAAGATACATGGGACTAGAAAGAGCTCCATAGATGCCAGAGGAGAGAACTTTGTCAGCTTTGATCCTGTGGCCCCAGGAAGAGAGATGACCCATTCACCTGATAATTTGCAGCTGAAGAGAACAGAGCAGCTGAGCCCTATGCCAGCCTACAGCTGAGATACACAGAAGAAGCTGGGCCCATGGAGCCTTAAGAAGAAAGAAGAAGACTGAATCCTCGCAGACATTGCCCGCCATCTTGCTTCAACACGTGGCAACAGATTTTGGTGAGGAAGTACTCTTATGGTATCTTGAGTTGGACTCTTTAGGGCCTTGTAACTATAAGCATCTATCCAAGATAAATACCCTTTATAAAAGCCAATAGATTTCTGGTACTTTGCATCAGCACCCCTTTGGCTGACTAATACAGACATAGACATAGATACAGTATTAAGAAGCACCTCAGAGAATTCCCACTGGGTTCCAGATATAGTCTTTATTGTTTCCATTATATAGCAGCAATCCAATTTTCTCTTGGAAATTGGAATCAATCACTTTAGCCAATAGAGGAACTCCTTATTCTGCCTTTTGTTCCACTAGCATGAGGAGCCCAAAATGGTCAGGTTCTTTCAATTCAGTGGTCCATCATTGTGTTCTCTGATTAAATCATTCCCCTTGGAGGCTAAGATTACCAAACTTCTCAAGTATGGAGCTCAAAATTGTGGGGATCTGAGTAAAAAACTCAGCCAGTGGGTTATTAGGTATAATAGTGAGGGAGCCACTACCACTTCAATTTCTTAATTCCCAGACTTCTATATTTTGACTGTAGGGGAGGCAGCACTGTACAGTGATCTTTGATTTAAACCATATATTGCATCCTGTATCATGGAATCCCATCCTTTCAGGGTGTTTCTCCTAACTGGCATTGTTTCACCTTAAGTTCAGATGCTTCTGAGTGATGGCATATATGGTAAAAACAGTTAATTTCATGGGCACGAGCCCAGAGCTGCATATTCTTGGCTGTGAAATGAGTTCCATGATTAGAAGCAATGCTATATGGAATACCATGATCGTGGATAAAGTACCCTTTGCGTCCATGAATGGTGGTACTGGCAGAAGCATTATGAACAGGGAAGGCAAATCTATATCCTGAATATGTTTCTATTCCAGTGAGAACAAATCTCTGCCCCATTCTTGATGGAAAATGTACAGTGCAATCAACCCTCCACCAGATGGCTGACTACCCACACTCCCCTCCCCCCAGGAAATAGTTATATATCAAGGGCCCAATATTGGTCTCTGCATTGGCAAACTTGGCACTCAGCAGAAGCATTAGCTAAGTCAGCCTTGGTAAGGGGAAGTCTGTGTTGTTAAGCTCATTCATATCTTCCACTCTGCCACCATGGTGACTTTGTTATTGGACCCATTGAGATAGAATAAACTGACAGAACATGTCATTTTGGTTATTAACAGCATGTCACCTGATTAAGAGCCTCCTCTGCAATGTAGACCATTTGGTTGGCAATCAAACATGCAGTAAAAATATATTCACAGCCTGTGCCCATTCTGAAACATTGATCCACATACTTCTTTCCCAGATTTCCCTGTCACCAATCTTTTAATCTTATTCTTTCCATGCCTGACCACCTGACAAAATTATTATCAACTATCCATGGATCTTTATAGAGCTGTAGAGAAACTACCCATGGATCCATATTTCTGGCCATCTCTTCAGACAAAGTAGACAACCAATGTACTGCTCCAAAAGTTCTGCCCAGAGGGAGGATTTTTCTTCATCACAGTCCTTCAGGGTAAACTCCGAGTGGGGTTTTAATGCTATAGCTATCCACTTTCTGGTGGTGCCAGTATATTGTGCAGACCCATTTATTAACTAAGCTTGAGCTTTGTCTTCCTTAGTCAGCTGGTCATAAAGAACTCCCCAGGAGGCCATAGGCATGGATTGCAAGGGAGGAAGTAATACAACCGGAATTGGAGTCTGAACCACCTATTCATGCTACTACTTGCTTGTACCTTCTGGACTTGCCTGAACTTGGTCTCTTTCAATTTGATGATGAATTGCTGTTGTGCATACCTAAACTTATGGCTCAGAGATCAGACAGCACCCAGTTCATGATGGGAAGCTAAGACTACATGGTCATCTGATGTCCCGTGGTAGCATCCCCCACAGTCATATATGGCCTACAAAGGAGAGCAACCACAGCACTTTTCAAAGATACAGATATTTCTTAATGCTTTAGTGACAGGAGTATCTTCTAGACCTCCTTTGGATATGTAGTTGTGAGGTAGGCATGCAGTTCTGCACATGATAAATCCATTCCAGCATTCCTCTCTTCCTAAGCCTTTAGATTCGCTCCTCTACAGCATGCCACAGAAGATCCAGTATTTCAATATCATTAAACATAGGCCATAGAGTCCAAGTTTTAATAAAATCAGCTGTTAGCTTGTAGAGCTGGAAGTGGCTCTGACACATTAAATCCAGAATATCTAGTAAGTGCATACATATTGATAAATTCAATCCTCTTTGATCTAACATACTTAGAATCCACTCCTACACATATTCCCAAGGTTTTATGTGTACATGCATATATATAAACATGTGTATACATACATGTGCATACATGCATATATAAATAACATGCATTCAGACACACATATAAATTGTGTAATTCTTTGGAGTATTAGCTGTCTTCTGTTGGACCTTAGTGTGTACCTTGCTCCTTGGAGTATGCTGATATTTGACCCTATTTGTGGAAACAGGGGATGATTGCTATGGGTCTTAAGGAGAATGAATGTCCCCTTGCAAGGTATCTGCCCCACGTGCCGTATCATAGAATTTTTTATGCAAGGGAAGCTAGACTCAGACACAGGAAGGCAAGCTACTTCTCTGGCAAGGGAGTTTCAGGGTGATTTGGGGATTTGAGATTGTCAGTTTTGTCTTTCCTAAAAATGTCTCCATTCCACATTTCAGGGTCTCATTCTTTATCAATCAATGCCTTGAGGTTCACACAAAAAGCTTGGCAAGACTATGAATCCTATTGGTATAGTAATTCAGCAGCCTTAACAAGTAAATTCTGCATTAGATTTTCAGCAAAATCAGCTCTCTGGCTACAAAAAAAAATAAATGATTTTAGGGCTGTTTTCTTGGAGCTTTCTCATTCTCAGACTAGGACTTGAGCTTATCATTTTCTTTCTATAAGTTTTCCGGTGTATTCAAGACAACGTATCCCTCATCTAGTCCATATGGTCATCATGGTACTTGGGAGTTGGCAGTTCATCACTATTGATTGTGATGCCACTGCATGCCATGTATTACTAGCATCCCATTTCCTGTTAGCAAGGAGTTCATCACTGCAATTAAGCCTGAGGGCATGACCAAATCAAACCCAAAAATCTTCTTTTTGAGAGCTTATGTCCTGACATCATTTCCAGTACCAGTTCTGTTTTAGTCAGGTCCACTCAGGAGACAGAAACCAGAACAGTAATTTGAATAGGGAATATTTAATATAAAGAAGTATTAAATTGGTAAGAGAATTAACTACTAACAGGAGTATAGTGAAACCTAAAGAATATAGGATTAGCAGATGAAGAAAGCATCCACTACATCTAGACTAAGAGAGTATACCCAAGGAAGGAACAAACTTTGAGAAGACCTCACTCACCCCTCATGTTGAGATTTAGACCTTGTTGGAGAGGGTGAGACTGTAGCTTAATGGGTGGAGAAGAAGTTTGCTGAGGTGCTTTAGGCCAGAACTGGTTTAGCAGGATGTCACTTTATGGGGAGCTGCCTGCAGTGATGCCACTGAGACTCAGAGGAAGGCCTCCCATAGGAAGCCACTCACTGGCTGTCACACCAAAGAAATCAAGTAAATGCACTAGGCCCAGGAAACTAAACTCCTTCCTTTTTTAGTGACCTGCCTCTGTTGACAAGGCCTCAAACTGTGCCAGCTGGCAAAGGAGAAATGCTTACAGGATCCAGTTCTTATATTACAAAGCAGGGCAAAAAGAGTGGATTGGGAGCTGAGAGGCCATAAATTGATAACTGGCACATTTTCCTTTTATTGTCCATAAGATCTGTAGTGATGCCCCCTCTTATTTCTGTAACTGGTAATTTGTCTTGTCTTTTTCCTCATCAATTTGTCTAGAGGTTTATACATTTTATTGATCCAAAAGAGCCAGCTTTTGGTTTCATTGATTCATTTTTCTGTGTTCCATTTCATTGATTATTGCTCTTATCTTTGTTTCCTTTCTTTTACTTCATTTGGGTTTAATTTGCATCCCCCCCCCCTTTTTTTCAAGTTTCTTTAGGTAGAAGCTTAGTTCATTGATTTGAGGCCTTTCTTCTTTTCTAACTAATTATTTAGTGCTATAAAATTTCCTAAAAGCACTATTTTATTTAATCCCATAATTTTTCATATGTCGTGTTCATTTTCATTTAGTTCAAATTACTTTCTGTATACACATATGTACACATATGTACACATACATAAGCATCTATACATATATATATTTCAAAAATGTCTCTCCTTTGCATGTTCGTGCTTTCTTCTATCTTCTTGGAAATATGGGATATATTTATAATAGCTGTTATAATGTCTTTGTCCACTAATTCTATCATGTATCATTTCTAAGTTGTTTTTATTGAATTTTTTTCCCTCCTCATTGTGGGTCATATTTTCCTACTTCTTTGGAGACCTGGTAATGTTTTATTGGATGACAAACATTGCCTTGTTTTGTATTTATTTAAATAATTTTGAACTTTTTTTTAGGATTTTGTTATTCGAAAACAGTATGATCCTTTTGAGGTTTGCTTTCAAGCTTTGGCTGTTGGGACCAGAACAGTTTTAATCTACCCATTATTTGTTCCCACTACTGAGGCAACTCCAATCCGAGTACTCTACTTGACAACCCATGTATTATGTTTTCTCCACTCTAGCTGTTGGGAGCATAAACTATTTCCAGCCCTGTGTGATACTACCTACTCTTTTCCAGTGATTTTTGCTTCTAACCTTGATTGGTTTTCTTACCTGTCTGTACTGACCTGTCCTCGGCTGAAAAACTTAAGTGGAACCCTGTGCTGATACATGTTTTCTCTCTGTGCAAAAAGACTGGTAGTCTGTCATGTGAATTCTAGCTGCCTCGGCCTCTCTGAATTCTAAACTCTGACTCCCCAAATCAGGAAGACCCTCTCTTTGCCTGGATATCCCTCTTTGTGATATGGCCAGGAAGCTCTCTCCGGTCAGTAAACTGTGACAATCTTAGGGCTCATCTCATTTACTTCCCTTCTCTCAGGGATCACTGTCCCATGCTGCCTCTTGTCTAATGTCTGCAAATGTTGTTGCATATTTTTGTCTTTATTCTTTGATTGGTTAAGATAGTAGGGTAAATCTAGTCCATATTACTCCACCATAGATGGAATAAAACTGTCCACATTGATTTTTGAGTGTTTAAACAACCTTGCATTCTGGGATAAACCCCCTACTTCTTTATGATAAATTATTCTTTTTATATATTGCTGGACTTAATTTATAAGTATTTTGTTTAGGATTTTTGCATACATATTCAAGAGAGATGTTGGCCTATAATTTTCTATAATTTCAAATTCCCTTCCTAGGTTTTGATATGAAGGTTATGCCAGCCTAATAAAATTAACTTAGAAGTATTCCTTCTTTCTCTATTATCTTGACAGTATTTGAGTATGAGTGGTATTATTTGATTGTTAAATGTTTGGAAGAATTTATAAGTGAGACTATATGAAGATGGTATATTCTTTGTGGGACAGGTTTTTTTTTGTTTGTTTGGTTTGGTTTTCTTTTTTTTGAGGTACCAGGGTCTGAACCCAGGAACCTCATATATGGGAAGCCGGCGCTCAACCACTGAGCCACATCAGCTTCCCTGAGTTGTTTTTTTCATTTATTTTGCTTGTTGTTTGTTTTTGTTTGTTTGTTTGTTTTTTCAGGAGGCACCAAGAACCAAACCCAAGAGCTCCCATGTGGGAGGTGGGTGCTCAACTGCTTAAGCCACATCCACTCCCTGTGGGGCAGTTTTAAATTGTATATTTAATATTTTAACAGAAATAAGATGATTCAGCATTTCTAGTTATTCAAATACTATTTTTTAAACTCAAATACTATCTTTTAAACTATGTTTAAGGAATTTTTCTATTTTGTCTAAGACAGGGATTCTTAACCTTTTTTGTTCCATGGACCCCTTTGCCAGTCAGGTGAAAACCACAGACCCCTTACTAAGTCCACACTATACTGTGTTATTATTTAATAAATATATCACACCAGCACCAACACATCCCCACAAAAATAATGTTTTTTAAAATTTCAATTCAAGCTCACAGGCCCCTTGTTAAGAACCCCTGATCTAAGATGTTAAATTTATTAACATCATGTTGTTCATATTCTTGTCTTTTTAAAATTAATTAATTAAATTTTTTTTTTTTTTTTGAGGTCCTGGGGCTGAGAATTGAACCCGGGACCTCATGGTGGAAAGCTGGCACTCAACCACTGAGCCACATCAGCTCCTTTGAGTTGGTTTTTTCATTTGTTTGCTTGTTGTTTGTTTGTTTGTTTGTTTTTCAGTAGGCACTGGGAACCAAACCCTTCCCAGGACCTCCCATGTGGAAAGCAGGTGCTCAACCACTTGAGCCACATCTGTTCCCCTCTTGTCTTTTTAAAAGCTGAAGGGTCTATAGTTATGTTCACATTTTCATTCCTGATATAGGTATTTTGTGTTTTATCTCTTTTTTTTCCCAGATAAATCATGCCAGCATTTGATCATTTATTAATCTTTTCAAAACCAACTTTAGGTTTTAATTTTTCTCAGTTGTGTATCTATTTTCTATTTCATTGATTTTTTTCCCATTGAAAAGCTTTTTATTAGAAATTTCTCCAACCCCAATCCCAAATCACATGATTTCTCCAACTTAAATTAGCTCTTGGATTGTCCCCCATGACCAATTGTTTTTACATAGAATATAGCCAATAATGTAGTCAACTTTTTCCACATAACATTATCTCATAAATGCTTTTCCACATTGTATCATATTCTTCACAGTGATCATTTTAAAATGTCTGCATTCACATTCTATAAATTGTGTAAAGGTGTTTTCTAGCATATAATGAACAATCAAAAGATATAGGTGGAGAAAAAGTTGCAGAGAACTTAAAAAGATTAACTCCTGGTGTTATATGGAAGACAGAATTTGAAAATGGCGAACCAGAGCATTTAGCTGAAGAACTTCCCAAGATAAACTTGGCTTCTCCTTGCAGCTTATAGCAAAATACTAGATGAGCGAAATACACTAAGGACTGAACTTTTGGGCACAAAGAAAACAAAAACTGATTCTGGAACTTCCAAGTTTCTGGAAATCAAATTCCCAGATGAAAATGCCCTATTTGAAGACTTTACTAAACTTGGAACTAGTAACTCAGTATTGAAGAT
>JAQZBX010063165.1:0-16746 GCA_029593785.1 Cabassous unicinctus | reverse complement strand
GTGGAGAGCTGACGGCCCATGCCTATGGAGAGCTGGCACAGCAAGATGACACAACAAAGGAAGACAAGCAGACAGAGAGGAAACGCGCAGCGAATGGACACAGAAAGCAGACAGCGAGCATAAGCGGCAAGGCGGGGGCAGTAAATAAAATAATAATAATAATAATAATAAAATCTTAAAAAAAAAAGTGGAAAAGACTTGAAGACGTGACCCGGCTCTGCCACTACCCAGCTGTGTGGTGCTGGGTACATTGACTCAGTTCTCTAGACCTAGGCTTCTCGCCTCAATGAGAAGGTAGCACCACATGGTCTCCAAGGCTCCTTCTGGCTCCAGCAGTGGACAGCTTCATCATCTAAATGAAACTGATCCAAATGTTTGCTGAGCATTTAAAACTTCTTACATGGAAGATACAGTATAAACACTAAGAAATAATAACCCCTGGGCGTCGGTAGGAAGAGGGCACACAAATTCAAAGTGCTTTTCAAACATTATTTCATTAATCCTTACAAATCCCCTGTGAAGTAGCATTATTAAAGAGCAAACTGACAATTGTTCTCTAATCTGGTCAAGCAAAAGAACAATATCTCAGACAAGGTAATAGCAGACTTATCTGCCACATGGGATGGCTGAATACGCAAAGGGCGAGGGAGTTTGGAAACAAATAGGAAATTTCATCTCAGGAGGTTTTGAAATAGGGCTTGGAAATGAGGCTTTGGCCGCCATCCTGGGACTTTTCCAAAGGAGGGAGGTGAGATTTATGAGCAGACTTTCCAGAACACATGCATCATTCATGGCTTCTAATTTTTCATTCATAAATGTTTGAGCTGATATTTAAGATCTAGGAAATCCACTGGGAGGGAATTACAGTGTTTTCCTGGGGTGAGAGAAAAAAAAGTCCTAGATAATTTTTTTCTTTTTCTTTCTTTCTTTTTTTTTTTTTTTCCTACCTAGAAAGCAGAAAAGGATATCAAGTTTTTTTGTTTTTTTTTTTTAAATCAGGGCTAAAAATATAGGTAAAGTGTAGATTATGGGAGTATGGTCACTTCACAGAGGCCTGCTGGCCAGTGTCCTGATTCTGACTGGTTTCAGGGACGCCTGCTGGCTGGACAGTCCATCCCAAGGGACGTGCCTCCCACAGTCCACCTAGAAGGCAAGGTGGACGGAGCCAGCCCAGGGCTGCAGCCAAGCCCGGGAGCGGGGCAGAAGGCCACATCCAGATCTGGACAATGCACAACTCACCAGCATGCTGGACTCCAGATGGGGCCAGGAGACACCCTCAAATCTCCTTTCCTGGCCTGCCTTCTGGTCTGAAATGCCACCACTGGGGATTGTTTTGGTTGCAAGAACTTCTGTCTCCAAGTGACTTCCTTAAAAAATGAAATGTCCTTGCAGTGTGGGTGCTGGGCCTCCTAGCCAGTCATCAGCGACTTAGCGTGCAGAGGTCTGTTCCAAGAATCCTTTTCAGGGGTACTCAGAGAAGGTTACCTGTCTCAGAGAGGGGCTGGGTGGGGCAGCTCCCCAAACCCGTGCTGGCAACCAGGAAGGGCTAGAGGAACACCGGGGGGGACCAGGGTGGTTGGAGGACTTTGAAGCTAAATTGTGCCTACTTCACGGCTCTGTGGGACCAGGTACAACACAGATTAACCCCACTTAGTGAAGAACCAATACTACCAGTTTATGGGTTAACCTGATCTAGTGAAGCATCAATACTGCTAATTTACTTTTATCGTTTATTACCGTAGCCCAGTTGATAAATCTGATTATATACAGTCCAAAACCCTCTTGCAGGGTTCTATTGAAAGACTGCTTTTATTGGTCAAAACAAATGAACAACAAGACTTTAAAGAGTGTAAGTTTAAAAGAGCCCAGCTTCTCTGAGTGCTGGGGCCTCAGCCACCTTCACACAGACCCACCCAACTTCTCGTGGTTCCCCAACTTGCCAAGCCCCCTCACACTTCCTCAACGCACACTGCTCCCTTGGACCAGCCCTCCATTGCCCTTTCTACCTGGCTCGCTACTATCCTTATTCAAGACTAAACTCAAACCACACCGCTTCCAGGAAGCCTTCCCTGACTGCCAAGGCTAGGTTAGGGATCTCCCCACACCCCTGGCTCTGCAGCTCTTATCACACTGGTTGCAATTGTCGGTTCAGTTTGTCTTCCTCTAGAGCACGGGCAGTACTGGTGGCCTATATCTCAGCATCCCCACTGTAGGGCACGGTCCCTGCACCAAGAGAGTGCTGGGCAATGCTTATTGTGAATGAACCGTTTTGTTACCAGTTAAATTTTCTAATTAAAAAATAATAGGACTCAAGTCTGACAATGGTGAGTTGAAGCACGTACCTTCTACTTCGTGGGTAGAAATAGAAATTGATTCAAGGCCCTTAGAAAGCAATTTGGCAAGATGTATCAGGAGCAATAGCAATTTTAAAGCCTTTGACCCAGGTATTCCTCTTCTGGGAATCTATCCTAAGGAAATAATATGAACTATTAAAAAAGTGATTTCCGTGATGATATTCATGGCAGCTTTATTTAAAATAGAAAATACCTTGAACTAACTTAAATGTCCAGCAAAAGAGGAATGGTTAAATTGCGATCTGATACTAAGGTTTTGCAGCCATTAAAAATCATGGCTATGAAAAATAATGTCAAACGTGGAAAAGAATTATGATAAAACATTAAATGAAACTGAATAGTGGAAAAGAATTATGATAAAAGAATTATGATAAAACATGAATATAAAATGCACATATAGGATGATTACGATTATCCAAAATAATAATAGCTAACACTTTCATACTTTGCATATATCAACCCTTAATTCTCACAACAGCCCTGTGGAGTAGATACTATTAATATCTTCATTTTATAGATGATGGGGACAGTATCACAGAGAGGTTAAGCAACTTACCCTAAATCACACAGCTAGTTATAGTCAGAGCCTGGATTCGAACTCAGCCACTCTGTCTCCTGACACTCTGCTCCTAATCAGTATGATATAAAACTCATCTAGGGGAAGCAGATGTGGCTCAATCGATAGGGCTCCCGTTTACCATATGGGAGGCCCCAGGTTCGCTTCCCGGGGCCTCCTTGTGAGGGCAGGCCGGCCCGTGCGGCGCGGTGGGCTGATGCAGCAAGACCTCACAGCAAGGGGGAGATAAGCAGACACAGAAAAAACACACAGCAAATGGACACAGCAAACACAAGTAGCAAGGGGGGGATAAATAAATAAATAAATAAATCTTTAAAATATAAAAATAAAACTCATCTAGAATTTGGAAGAAAATTGAGCAAAATGCTATTGCTTTTTTTAATGTTGTAGAGATATAAATGGATTTCGTTTTCTTCTTTTTTTCTGTATTTGAAATTTTCTATAATATGCTTATGTTACTTTTACAAGAAAATATTTTCATTAAAAATTTTAAATTTAATCATAACATAGAAATCTTTCTTCAAACGTCTATTTGTGAGGTAAACTGTTTACAGTTGTGGGTTTAAATGTCCTAGAACTGTCTCAGATTAAAATGTTTAAATACTATGTTACCTGATGCACACACAGCTACACATAAAGCTAAAATTGTATTTTTGCTCATTTTTTTTTTGTCTTTTCAATAAAGTGTGTTCACTGTCATGTATAACATATGGGGTTTGATGTTTATACCTTAGAAAAACTCTTCATAGAAATAAATCAATTCAGTAGTCAGGAAAAATAAAAGTTTTGTCAAACCACGTCCGAATTTCAGTTTGTAAAATATGATCACTGCAGTGTGTGAAGGCTGTGGGGTGGGCGGAGATCATGAAGGAAAGAGGGAACTATCCACGGGTTCTTCTCCACTCAAGCACCACCCCTTACTGTACCTTTTAGCAGGAACCCCAAACCAAGTCCTAGAAGGAGGAGCAGTGTGAGGGAGATTGGCACTAGGTCTGCTTCTGGAGCAAAGAAGGGTTCCCTTAGTTTCTTTCAAGCTAACATTTGTGAAAGCAAAACTAGCCATCCAGAACTCCTGGAGCTCTTAAGCAAAAATGCTTTTTTGTTGCAAAGAGAGATTAAATGTTGTAAAGAGAGGTTGTAAAGGGAGAGCAGATGCATTCAGACCTGCAGAGAAGGGCAGAGCTCGGTTTGAAGGGACCACTCCTGGGAAGCCATCACCCACCGCTACTCAAAATTTGAGACTCATGTTTACCTGGGTTTGATCCCAGTCCCGACTACAAGGCCCTATAAGTAAGGACATTCATTCAACAGGTTTTTACAGGGAGCTTGTCTGCTGTGGGCAGAGCTAATGCTAGGTGAGATAATGGGCAGCCTCATCTCCAGATGAGGAAGATAAGACACCCCATGTAAAGGTAACTGAGAATCCCAAGCTGCATGTGATCCATATTTCCCAACATGAGTGGTAAGGACAAGAGAAGCCTTAAAAGCTCAGAGCAGGGAGGACGGTCAGAGAAAGCATTATATGGTACTGGTGGCTGCCGTGCATATGTGGAACCCAAGGACAGCATCTACAGATTGTCCTCTAGAGGCTAGGCATTGTGACAGGAAATTCAACTTATTTTATGATATTTGATCCTCACCAATATGCTGCATTTGTTTTCTTCATCTTACAAATGAAAAAAAAAATGATGGTCAAAGATTGCATAGCCAGAAAGAGGCTGGTGGTTGACATCACAATTAACTGTTTTTCTTCAAAACCAATTGTTAGACGGAAGGAAGAACATCTATGCACGTCCACATATGTATGCACATATGTGTACATGAATGTATTCTCAAAAACCTTTCCAAAGGGTTTGGATCCAATAACATTTTGCCATTTACAAAGCTCTTCATCTCTGGGTGTTAGTAGCCCTGCAGAGTAGCAATTATAATTATCTCCGGTTCTCAGATAGAAAACTGATCAACAGAGAGTACGAGAGATAAGTAAACCCATAAGTGGCAAAGTAAAAGCCTGAACCCACTTTTTCTGTCAATCCCGGGGAAAGGCCTGACTCTGCACCCACCACTTATCCAGCAAATCTCCGATTGCTGCTCGTGGGCCAGGAACTGTGCCAGACTCTGGAGACACAAAGAGGCATCAGACTCCACCCCCATCCAGTGGGGAAGGGCCGTGGGCTTAGCAGGCAATCACTAGGAGGGTGACAGGTGTTGGGATGAAGTCTGGGCAGAAGATTGGGCTTTATATTTCACCTGGGGAACTAGGATAAGGTTAGGGAGGGCTTTGAACACCCCTTAAGATGGGGTCTTTAAATGATGGGTTGACCAGTAGAACAACATAGATGAAGGCATTTCCAGCAGAGGAAACAACCCATGCAAGGGCAAGGCATAAGAATCAGTATGGGGCTTTGGAGAATGGCTGGTAGTGTGCTTTCCCCACTGTACTCTCCTGCTTTGAACCAGACATAGGCCTCCATCTCAGCAGCGTTGACATGTGGTGGTCCAAAGGCACAGGAGAAGCTTGCAGTAAGAGAGCTCCACTTATTCCTTCCCCAGCTGTCAAACATCCCTGCACCTCGGGGCTTCTCCAAAACATCTGCAATCTGTGCATCGTAGTTATCAGACCTGCTGCCAGGAATCTGGCTGCAGTTTCCAAAAGAGAAAGAAAAGATGGGAAATGGATGTGGCTCAAGCGATTGGGCTCCTGCCTACCATTTAAGAGATCCAGGGTTCAATTCCTGGGGCCTCCTGGTGAAGGCAAGCTGGCCCATGTGGAGTGTCGGCCTGAGTGGAATGCCGGCCCACACAGGAGTGCTGGCCCACGTGGAGTGCTGGCCTGAGCGGAATGCTGGCCTGTGCAGAGAACTGGCCCAAGAAGAGTGCTGGCCCACGCAGAGAGATGGCACGGCAAGATGACGCAACAAAAAGAAACACAGAGGAGAAACAATAAGAGACACAGCAGACCAGGGAGCTGAGGTGGCACAAGAGATTGAGCGCCTCTCTCTGCTCTGGAAGGTCCCAGGATCGGTTCCCGGTGCCACCTAAAGAGAAGACAAGTAGACACAGAGAGCAGACAATGGGGGCGGGGTGGGGGGTAGGAAGACAAATAAATAAATAAACAAATAAATCTTTTAAAAAGAGAGAGAGAGAAAAAAAAGAGGAAGTTGCCAAAAGAGAAAGGATAAGTATGCCCATCATCCCCTAATGTTGCTTAGTGCCAGGCTCTGCTGTGGTCCTGAAGTTGGGCTGATGCAGTGAGGCTCTGCTGGGCAAGACACTCTGGAAGGTAAACAGCAGCCTTTTCCAGGCCACCACAGATCTGTTTTGCAAAAGATTTCTCTCTTGCCCAATTAGACCAGGAAATTCTCCTCTGTTTTCCAGCCCCAGCTGCCCTTCACACAGCACCTGAGAGGACAACACTGTCACCCCATGCATTCAAAAGGTATCGCCTGCATTCCTTATTTGCAAGGAAAATCATCTGCCTGCCCCCCACACTCTCTCCCCCAATCCACCTCTCGCTGTTGATGCAAATTGCCGCATTAGATGGCTGGTAGCCCATTTCCACTCCCTAATTGAGCAAATGAAGATGATTATTGTATTTATGTTGTGTGAACCGCAGTGGACCAGGGAATTGAGAAGCACCAGATCCGACCAGCTTGTTTCAGTTCTCGCACGTGTCCCTGGCTGGTTCACGGCTGAGACCCGGTCAGGAGAGAGAAATGAGGAGGCAAGAGTCAGGTCTCGTTTGTTACAACAGGAAGATGTCCCAGGACCTTTCCAAGGGGAGAAGGGGGTGGAATGATGAATACTTCAAGTTCTATGAATCAAATACGAATCGAATGGTAATCTGGACTTAAAGTAGACGGCTGCATAATAAGTGTTAAACAATTCATCTTTCTGTCAGGCGGCAGAAAGTAATTTATTCATTACCATTTAAGCAAGAAGAGGTCTTGTGTGTTTAAAGAGAGAAAAGTTTAGCATGTTCCATTTCAGATGGCATTGCAAAAGGGCCACAAGCTGAAAGAAAGTGTTGAAAAAGCGAAACGACGTGAAATAATCTTTAGAGCAAGAAACCTTTATTTGGTTTGAGAAATACGATTAATTTTCTTTCAGTATTTAGTCGAGGAATCAACAGGGCTTAGTTAAAGAATTCATCAGATGAAGAATTGGCAAATTCAGTAAAGCTTGATCGTAACTTTATGCATCTTGGGCAGTCCCCAAACAGCTATGTGCACATTTTTTTAAAAAGTATTAAGCTACATTGTTTTCCCTTTGACTTCCATTATGATTTCAGAGATATGTTTCCTTAAGACCCCAAAACACAATAAATGCATCATTTAGGCCTCTTAGGATGCACTGCAAACGTTCTACCTTTGTCAACATGCAATCTATGAACATTAAATCCTCCCACAAAACTGCAACTAACATTTACAATTTTCCCATATAATCTTAGCACATTCAGGATGAATCACATGTATTCTCCATTAAAACATGTTCTATGGCTCATTTTCATTTGACAGCAATTTTTCCTGACTCCATGGGACTTAAGTGCCTGAGCAGCCATAGTCACCAGGAGAATGCTACAGGATTTCAGCCAAACATGGGAGCCAGAGGAGCCATACGGAGAAGGTTTCTTGGACAGAATTCAGTTGTACCCCTTCACAAGTATTATGCTGCACTCATTCGTTACTGCATAGCAAATATTGTGTCGCATTATAAGGAAACTGGTATACAGATCTGTTTTAAAACTTACCAGAATCCTGTTTAAAATGCTTGAGTTAGAAAATGTGTCTGGTCACCTTCATAATTAAAACCAAACCTTTGGCAGAGACCAGATTGCACAAATAATTGCTAAAATTGTCCAAGCAAGTCAATGCAAATATCTTTTAAAGAAATTAAGCTTTAAGGAGGATGCTATTTGAAGACAGAAAAGTCTGATTTAAGAAATCATCACAATAAACGAGTTATAAGATACGGATTTACCATGCCCATGACTCTGTGATCTGTCTCTCCACAAGAAACTGAGCACCCCCCCAAAACAGAGATTGGTCTCACCAGCAGGGTCCAGTCCTTCTTTCTAATGCGAAGAAGATGCAAGGAACCAAAGAGAAAAGGGAGCCTAAGACTGCCCTGGAAGTGTTTAGAAGGCAAAGCTATACGCTTTCTATGATAATCTGCAAGTTGTTATTTAAAGAGGGCACGAGAAACCCTGTCTAGCAACATGTATGCCAAAGCAATGGAGTCAGACCTAGACCTGGGCACCTGGAGAATTTCCTCCATCACACATGAACCTGGATGTGGAAGGAGCCCACACTCAAAGTCAGCCTACAGGACTACTGGCTATTAACTATGATTAAAACAATGTTTCATTATACATATTTAAACATTTATTGTTTGTTTAAAAAATAACTCTCTATAGAAATGCTAGGCAGCTTGAGAATCTAAGGAAAGAATGGAACAAGTGGAAAGCTGTTTTCCAGCCACGGGTTATCTGAGCAGACACGTATGCAGTGAACAGACATATAATGGCTTACAATAGCAGTTGTATTTGTTCGAATCTGCTTCAAAATAGCATATAGAATTTTCCTACAGAGTAGTAGTAGGGTTTTCTTTTGGGGTTTTTAAGCTAAGGTTTATAGGAGAACCTTAAATTGAGTAAAGTTCTTGCTCTTATAATTCTTTCTGTTAGATCAAGCACAGGTTCCGAGAAACCACAACCCAAGGCATTGCTGCCCACTTAGTAATTGCGATCTATCTTTCAATAACGACAAAAACAATAATAATAATCATGTCTAACGTTATTGAGTTGCCCGGCACTATGCTAATCCCTTTATATCTGTAATCTCAATCAATCCTCCTAACCATCCTTTGCAGTGGGTTCTATTATTATCCCCATTTTACAGATGGCCAATCAAGGCTTAGAGCAGTAAGTCACATGCTGGCAGGGGATGTACCAGGACTTAAACGCAGCTCTGCCCGGTCCACACCCAGTTTCGTTTTTTGGGTTTTTTTAAATAATTAATTTTTTAAAAGAAGCTTTAGGTTACATAAATGTTACATTAAAAAATATAGAGGAGTTCACAACTTTTACTATACACTTATTATTTATGTATGTTCATGTATAAATGATATGAAAAAAAAAATAATATGGGTGGGTTGGGGGAAGAAATACACCAAATGTAATATACTTTGGTTAGTAGTAATATTTTGAGGATGCTCTTTCATCATTAGTTAAAAGTGTTTCACAACAATGCAAGGTATTGGTGGTAGAGTGAGGTATGAGAGCCCTGTATGACGTTATGTATATTTGTTTTGTAAGTTCACAACTATTGTTAGACACTTATTGTTTATGTATTTTTATGTGTGAGTGATATACTTCAATAAATTTAAAAAAAAAATAGGGGATTCCCATATGCCCTACTCTCTCCCCCTCCCACACTTTCCCACATTAACAACATCTTTCATTAGTGTGGCACATTTGTTATAACTGATGAACACATATTAGAGCATTGCTGCTAACCGTAGACTATAGTTTACATTATAGTTTACACTTTGTCCTGCACAATTTTGTAAGTTATGACAAAATATACAATGGCCTGTATTGTCACTGCAACGTCATGCAGGACAAATCCAATGCACTCCCCCCCCACCCCACCCCCAGCTAATGGGAAATAAGCTGGCCTGAAGGAGTCACCTCGCATTCCTAGACCTATAAAATGATGGGACTATCCCAGAAGGCAATAGCATACCTGGCAAACAAACCCTTCTCTCCATCGCCCATAAATACTTTCATAGTAAATCGTAAAACATCATTTTTTTTTTTTTTTAGGTAGTGCATGTCAGTTGTCTTCCTCAGGCACCACACGTACAAGTCACAGTCTAGACAGAAAATTGATTGAATGCTAGTGTCCACACGTACCTTAAAGTTTTGGGAGCTGGCATGGTTGGAGGGCGAGTTTGAAGGACATGCGTTAGAGAAGAAGAGTTATAGAGCCCAGAGAGGAGCTTAAAGTGGGTGGTGGGCATTTCTTCTCTTCTGGCTTCAGCAAAAACCACTGGGGAGAAAATAAAAGTTTCTCCTCCTTGCAAAGAAAGTAAAATAAAATAGCTAAAAAGTGATTCTCTGGTATTAATTGAGCCATCATATATAAGGAGCTTTATTTCTTTTTTTTTTTTCCGCAAGTGCTATTAAGCCTAACTACAGGGTCTCTAATTCCAAGCACCAGGGAGTTATATGGTAGCCTAGGGACTTTTGGCATCCAAACCACCATAAATGAGAAGAAAATGTTAGGGTTTTATCGAAAGCAGAGTTGCAAAACAGAGGTGGAATCAAGGATGGCAATTATTAAATGCCTGAGTATACCAGGTAGTTATAATTTTAAAAATATTGTTCTTAAGGGTATCACTAGGAATGTTATACAAATCATCAGGTGTTAGTGATCTTCTGATATTAATGCTTTGCTATCTTAATAAAGAGTTATATTTTAACAGGAAAAACACACTACAGTTTGCACAGCCTGTATTTGAAATTTTGCTATCTATGTTTTGGGGGAACCTGGGCACATACACGGCGTGCCTTACAGCCCAGTTACCTGGTGATGACTACTTTTTCTTGTGGCTAAGCTTGCAAATCCGCTGATGCAGCAAGACCTCACAGCAGGAAGCGGGTGTGGCTCAATCGATAGAGCCCCCGTTTACCATGTGTGAGGGCCCCGGGTTCGCTTCCCGGGGCCTCCTTGTGAGGGCAGGCTGGCCTGCGCGGCGCGGTGGGCTAATGCAGCGGGACCTCACAGCAAGGGGGAGATAAGCAGACACGGAGAAAACACACAGCGAATGGACACAGCAAGCACAAGCAGCAAGGGGGGGATAAATAAATAAAAAACCATTACTGATTCCTCTACATATAGGTGTATTTAGGTGTGATTTGTGTAATGCAGGGCAATTCAGGTTCTTCATGCAAGGTAAGGACCTAGAAAGGCACATTTGCATGACACTCAAATAAGAAAGCCACTTCACAGGTCTACAGACTAAATGACCAAAGTGAAACTGTACTAAATGAATATGCAGAAACTAAATTAAAAAGCGAGGAACAGAAGTTTAGCGTTATACGGAGAGCTTTAAGATTCAGGAAGCATTTATGCGTTCACCGCCTCTTAAGATTCATTTAAAAACATTTCTCATGAATATGTGTCATTGAACCGGGGATGGTTTTGGCTCCTAGGCCATAATCCATGATGAGGGTGATGCATATTAAGTCTAAAATGAAGACAAATCAAAGGGAAATTGAACTTTATCGCACCACGCAGGAGCTGTAAGCTGTTCCTAAATTCAAGAAATTTAAGGTCGGTCAGGGGATCTTGCTGGCTGGCACGGAGGAGCCCCCATGTTTGGCTCTGCTGATATACGTGGGTCTGTAAGCACCAAATCAGGCTTCATTTTAGAACCCACGTGGGACGTAGTTGTGCGTTCCTACAGCAGCTGGGCAAGGTCCCAGTTACTTGCTGTGGAACCTTGGCACGTTAAGTAGCCTCGCTGAGCTTTTATTTATCAATTTATTTCTTTTAATGTCTAAAACTGAAAAAAATAGTACCTGCCCTGACTATCAAATTCAAAGAACTGCTTGCACATCAAATGAAAACGAATGTGAAGCTATTCTGAAAGCTGTAAAACACGAAACTACTCAGCCTGCATTGAGAATGAAGATTAAATCCTTGTCACGTGGCCCCCAAGGCCTTGCACATCTAGGCCCACCCAGGGACCCTGCCTCAGTGTCCACACCACCCATCCTCATAGCCTCTGCTCCAGCAACAGGAATCAAGTCACCATTTCCTCTCGTATGACAACTCTGCATAGCACTTTATTGTGTTTCACATGCATCTCCCGTGCATATCTCATTTGATCATGTAACCCTTTGAGGCATAAAGAGTAGGAATTGTGCCTAATAAGCAGATGATGAGAAGGAGATGGAACTAAATCGAGTGATTTGCACAGGTCCCATGCAAACAGTAACTGAGGAGTCATGAGCTGAGTCCAGATCCGCCGCTTAGTGCTGCCGCATTGGATGTCTCTCCACCTGATTAGGTGGTACTTTTAGTGGGCAGAGACCCCTCCTCCCTCTCTGCCTCCATGCTGCCTGGGGCAGAGTTTGCCTGGAGTGAAAAGTCAATAAAGGCCAGTGATACTGAACTGAATCCGTAAGAGCCATGAAATGAGGTGTGAGGAGAAGGCCAGGTAGAAGGGAAGAGGGTGGGGCTGGTGGGATTGCAGGGGTACAGACCGCACCTTGAGCTGGTGGTAAAATAAGCTCTTGATGACCTGTCTCACAGGTCTCATGGGTCTGCTTTCTCACTTCTTCCTCAGACAGGTCATAACACCAGTCAAATCAAAAGGATCTTTAGAACATGGTGAAAAGTCTCCACTCAGGGGATATGGAATAGCTTTACCTTGTCAACTACTTTTCCTCTCACACCAGCTGTGTCTCTGGGTAGGAACCAAGAGGCATGAGTTTCTTATATTTCTTTGGAATGGTGAGCACTCTCCCGATATTTGGAAAAAGGCCAGCTCTAAGCCCAAAGTGGTTCTACTCCAGTCTGCAGCAATTGGCATTTCCAAAGCACCATACATGCTCCTATGAACTTCTCCCATTGCCATCAAGTGGAGCCGAGACTTGGGTGCTCCAGGTTTCCAGGCCTAGCCTCAACATTTCCCAAACCACACTAAGCTGAAAGTTGTGGCTGTTTTTCCATGTCAAGGGACTTACATAAGAAAATGACCAGGTTTTTCCATTTTTAAAAATATAGTTGTGGGGAAGATGGAACAGATGTACTTTTCCCTATTTCTAATTCCTAAATACAAATAACAATCCCAGACATAATATATGAGACAAACAAATGAAGATGCAGCAAGGTGGACTGAAGACAGACTGGCTAGGGACCTCACAACCTAAGGAATGACATGGTGGTGAGTTCCTTGGGTGTTTAGTTTCCTTAGCTGCTCAAACATATACCATGCAATGGGTTGGCTTAAAAAATAGGATTTTATTAGGTCATGGTTTTGAGGCTAGGAAAAAGTCCAAATCACAGCATCATCAAGGCAATGCTTTCTTTCCAAAGACTGGTATTCTGGGGCTGGCTGCTGGTAAGCCTTGATCCTTGGCTGCTCTGTCACAGAGCAATGCACATGGTGCCCTCTCCTCCCCTCTCCCTTCTCTTCCTGGTTCCAGTGACCTTCAGCTTCTTGCTTCTCATGACTTCCTCTCTCTGTCTTAATTTCATTCCACTTATAAAAGACTCCAGTAATAGGATTAAGACCCATCCTGATTGAGTTGGGCCACACCTTAACTGAAGTCACCTTAACAAAAGGTTCTGCTTACAATGGGTTCACATCTACAGGAATGGATTAAGTTTAAGACCACATTTTTCTAGGGTACATATCTTCAGTCCATCACACTGGGATTTCTTTTTGCCTTATATAGCCCAGACATGAAGCTTAAGAAGCCAGGAACTTGGAAATGCCAAGAGGCATAGACAATATAGCCCCAACCAAACTCTGCACTCTAGTCAAAGGACCAGGAAAGAGTCAGCCTAGCAAAAGAGAAAAATTCTATACAACAACTGCTCAACTCCAGCCAAATACCACAGAAGAAACTGCAGCCTCATTCCTACCCACTTCAGCAAATGCTGAGTGGGAGCCTTGTTTTGTACCCACACCAAAGCTGTAACAAGCTCCCTCTTTCTCTGGAGTGATACCAAAGATGGTCAAGTAGGGAGCCAGGACCTTCATCACTACTGGGCAATAATAAACTCCCTCCCCCAACCCATGTGGGTTATCTGGGTATCCACCCCATCTGGCAATACCAAGATGTCCACTGGGATTGTGTCAGAAGAGACCTTGTCCTAGAGTCAAGATTTCACTATCACCAAGCAATAATAAAGCTACCCGACCACCTGACCACCACTATGGTGAATGGGGAAACTGGACTTCTATCAGTACCTGGCTATAATTAGCTTACACGTTTCCTTTTCTCTTGGTGGAGTGGTGTCAGAGGAAGCAAGCTAAAACAAGATGTTCAAATAAAATCTAGAGTCTCATAATACCCAAACATCTAGGTTTCAATGGAAAACCATTGTTTTACTGAGAACCAGGAAGATCTTAAACTGAATGAAATAAAACAATCAATAGATGCTAATACCAAAATGGCAAAGATGTTAAAATTTTCTGGCAAAAATTTTAAAGGAGTCATTATAAAACATTCTTCATCAAGCAATTTTGAACATACTTGGAACAAATGAAAAAATAGAACACACTTGGAACAAATGAGAAAATAGAAAGAAGATATAAAGAAGAACTAAATGGAAGTATTAGAATGAAAAAATAAAATAACTGAAAAGTCTCATTGGATGGGCTCTACAACAGAAAGGAGAAGAATAAGGAAAGAATGAGTGAAGTTGACGATAGAACAATAGAAATTTCTCAATTGAAACAACATAAAGAAAAGAGATTGAAAAAAATTAACATGGCCTCAGGAACCATTGGGAATATAACAAAATATCTAACATTCAGAAGGACAGGAGAAATAGAACAGGGATTTTAAAAAAGTATTCAAAGAAATAATGGCTAAAAATTTAATAAAGTTGGGAAAAGACATAAACCTATAGATTCAAGAAGCTGAGGAAACCACAAACAATAAAACACAAAGAAATCCCTGCCAAGGCACATTATATCTATATGGGAAAACCAATTCAAATGACAGCAGATTTCTTAACAGAAACCATGGAGACCAAAAGGAAGTGGCATAAAATATTTCAAGTGCTAAAAGAAAACAACTGTCAACCCAGAATCCTAAATCCAGAGAAATTGTCCTAAAGGCAAAATTAAGACATTCTCTGATGAAAGAAAAATGAGATAATTTGTCATGATCAAACCTATTCTAAGAGAATGGCTTAAAGGAAGTTTTCTAAAAAGAAAGAAAACAATAAAGAGGACCCTTGGTATATCAGGAAGGAGGAAAGAACATGGTAAACAAAAATATGGATAAATAAAATAGCCTTGCTTCTCTTTTTGAATTTAATACATTATGATTGACAGTTGAATCAAACATTATCACACTTTTTGATGTGGTGCTAAATGTATGTAGAGGAAGATATTAAAGACATCATAATACAAACAGAGGAGAGTAAAGGAATGTAAAAGGAAGTAAGATTTCCATACTTTGTTTAAACTGTTAAAATGATGACACCAGTAGACTGTGATGAGTTATGTAAGTATAATGGAACACCTAGAGCAATAACTAAAAAAGCTATACAAAGAGATACTTAAAAACACTAAAGATAATTCAAATGGAATTCTTAAAAAATAGTCAAATAACTGACAAGAAGCCAGGGGAAAAAAGCAGAAAAACACACACACACATAAAACAAACAGAAAACAAAAATTTAAATGTCAGTGTTAAGCCCTAATAGATCAGTAATTATATTAAATATAAATGATATAAATATGCCAATTAAAAGACAGAGATTGGCAGAGTGGAATAAGAAACATGACCCAACTTTATGCTGCCTACAAGAAATTCACTTCATATATAACAATATAGTCAGGTACAAGGTAACAGGATGGAAAAAATATACTTCACTCAAAAATAACTAAAAGAAAATAGATATCCAAGATGGCAGAGTAGGGAGTGACATGGTGCACTCTTCCTCCAGAAATGGCAAGAAGATAGGCAGGCTTGATGGGCATACGGAAAGCAGCAGAGAGCAGGGGAAGTGGTGCAGGAGCTAGTGAGGGAGGCCATACCAGAACAGGGGAAGTGGCAGGGGAAGCAGCAAGGACATCCTCTGAGGAAGGCCTTGCCAGGCACCAGGGAAGTGGTGGGGGTAGAGGGGAAGTGGCACGGGTGGTCCACAAGGGAGGCTTTGCCAAGTGGACGGGAAGTGAGGCACGGGGGCACAGGAGGGAGGTCTCACCAGGCATAGGCGGGAGCAAGGGGAAGTGAGATGGTGGTGCTTAGAGGGGACATCATCACTGACCACACAGAAATAAAAAGAATCATAAGAGGATACTATGAACAACTGTATGACAACAAATTAGGCAACTTAGAAGAAATGAATGAATTCCTAGAAATACACAAACACCCTACACTCATTCTAGAAGAAATAAAAGACCTCAAGAGACCAATCACAAGTAAAGAAATTGAATCAGTCATCAAAAACCCCCCAACCAAGAAAGACCCAGGACCAGATGGCTTCACAGGTGAATTCTACCAATCATTCCAAAAAGAACTAATACCAATCCTGCTCAAATGCTTCTAAAAAAAATTGAAGTAGAAGGAACATTACCTAACTCATTCTATGAAGCCACCATCACCCTAATACCAAAGCCAGATAAAGATACTACAAGAAAATAAAATTACAGACCAATCTTTCTATTTAGGTAGAAAATCCTCCAAAAAATTACTTGAGAATCAAATCCAAGAACATTAAATGAATTATACACCATGATCAAGTGGATTTTATCCCAGGTATGCAAGAGTCATTCAACACAAGAAAGTCAATTAATGTAATACTCCACTTTAACAAATTTAAGGAGAAAAATTACATGATCATATCTATCAATGCAGAAAAGGCATTCAACAAAATCCAGCATTCTTTCTTGATAAAAGCACTTCAAAAGATAGGAATAGAAGGAAACTTCCTCAACATGATAAAGGTCATATATGAAAAATCCACAGCTAACATCATACTCAATGCTGAAAGTTTGAAAGCTTTCCAAGATCCAGAACAAGACAAGGGTATTCAGTTACCACTTTTTTTTTTTTTT